>LUGF01053046.1:57266-71797 GCA_001625245.1 Calycopis cecrops
AAACAATATGGAAAATTATTATAAATAATAAGATTTTGGATAAGACTTTTTGTGGTCTCTAAGATGTATGCAGTAAAGCATGCAATGGCTTAATATAGGATTACTACATGAAAAAATTATTAGATAAGTCTTTATCATCACCGCGCAGACTATTATTTAAAAAGTTCATATCGCATTCGTTAATCATTCCCATTCCCATTTTAATGTGGGGACACATTTTTGGATTATGTAGAGAGTGCCACAGCCCTTGAACCGAATCAGCTGGCTCATCAATTAATTCAAGTATATACGGTGATTACCATTGCGGCTTGTGCATTTGGTCTCGATGTCGATACAACAGACAAGGATTCTGCCATTCTGAACACACTGGCTAAAATAGATGATATGATATTTACTAGAAGTTTTGTAAACGAATTGGACATGATGTATCCAGGATCCCTCAAGAATTGGGATATCTCACTTTTTCCAAAAGCCCTCACAACATTCTTCTATAATCTTGTATCCAATATAGTTAAAGAAAGAAATGGAATGCCAACAAACAGAAACGACTTCATGGATTTAATTTTAAAATTGAGAAACGAAGATGATATTTCAGCACCTAAGAAAAGTCAAGATTCTAAAGATTTATCACTTGAAATCACGGATGATGTGATAGCAGCGCAAGCTTTCGTATTTTACGCAGGGGGATATGAAACAGGTGCTACGACGATGACATTCACGCTTCATGAGCTTGCAAGGCATCCACACATACAAGATAATCTTTGCGAGGAAATAGACGACGTTCTAGAAAAATCCAATGGTGAAATTACATACGATACTCTTAATCAAATGTCTTATTTGGAAAAAGTTTTTGATGAAACACTAAGAGTGTACCCCTTAATTGATCCACTACAACGAAATGCAAAAGTTGATTACAATATTCCTGGAACGGATATAACAATCAAAAAAGGACAAACTATTCTCGTGTCAGTTTTGGGTCTTCATCATGACGAATCTCTGTATCCTAAGCCTCATGTTTTTGATCCTGAAAGATTTGACACAACCAATTCTGCAAATAGACATTCCTGTGCCTATTTACCTTTTGGAGTTGGCCCAAGAAATTGCATAGGTAAGAATATTTAATTTGAGTTTATTTAACTTTTTGTTCTCTCTCGCTGTTGTCATGTTTATAATTCATAATTTTAATAGTAATATTATATTGCATATGGTTTGGCCTACTTCTGTAAGACTGTTTCACATAAAGACAGAGGACCCAATGTAGAATAAGACTTTCTGTTTGTTGCCAATAGACGGGAGCAAAACATTAAACTTAAAATTAGTAATTATAAATTGAAATAAATTTATGATCAGAGTTTGCGTTTCCATAATGTATGTCATTATTTTTGTTTTAGTTGTCCTAAACATAATATTATAACAAATGTATCTAAATTCCTAAGATAAAATAAAAATAAATGTAATAACTGAAATGACCAAGTCAACTGTACAGCGTAAAAAATGTACTAAATTTACTAAAAAACATTAATGTCAAGAAGATGTCAAGGCGTTGAAATCAAATGTTCTGCTAGCTATTATACCGTAGACAGAGAATACAATATTATACCTATATATTTGATTGAATCCAAAACAACCTCATAAAAATTTAAATATAATATTAGGCAAAAAATACAAATATATTGAGATTTGTGAATTAATTTTTTTTATTTTTTTATTTACAGGTATGCGTTTCGCTAAAGTACAATCACGTGTGTGTATCCTGAAACTGCTCTCTAGATTCCGAGTGGAGCTCTCGTCGTCTGAGAAAGAGATGAAATTTGATAGCTCAAGATTGATTATTGCTCCCATCAAGGGATACAAGCTGAAGTTTGTAGCTCGGAAGAAAGTGAACTAAATTCGCATCTTGAACAGTCTCTATACCTTCACATAAGAGCCTAAGATATTTAAGTTTCATATATAAACTTTCCTATTACTGGCCTCCTAGAGGACTGTCAAAAGGTAGCTGGCCTTTAAACGGTCCCTACTCCACGTCGGAATCGTGCAACGGAGTCGGGTTCCTATCCTGACCCCCTAGACCCAATAATCCACGCCGTCATAGGGACGGGTGAACGACCTCCGACATTGGCTGGTCTCATCCGCTGGGCGACGGACCAACCATTATGCGACTAGAGAGGACACAGAGGACGGCAACGACACACCGCATCTCCTCTTCCTATGCGGCCCCACCGCCAACGCATCTGACGGTGCGCCTCCGTTCGGTCGCGAGAGACAGAGTGCACGGCAATACATCTCTCCTCACGCCGAGATATCTCTCCTCCTGCGACCCCTTCTCCACGTTTATCCTCCTGATATCATCAGAGTGGGCTCCTGGGCAAGCCCACTGGGAGCGTCCCCCCATTAGTTCCCTCATGGCTTTACCGTGGTGGTTCAGCTACGGTTACTAAGCGCCCTCCACCTCCCTTTACCTAAGCGTTCATGCAATAAGTCTCGTTGTAGGTATTTCCACTTTTGCAAAACACTCTGATTTTTTTTTTATTTTACTTAGATGTTACTATTTACAAATATTTTTTATTTTTAAGGAATACTATTTTATAGCTCTAAGTTGTTAATGTGACTATAAAAGGGCCTTATTTGTTAGATTTTTTTCCCATTCTATAGACGTGATCTAATTCACATTTTAGGCAATGTATCTTCATAGTGTTATGTAATAAAGTATGCTAAATTATAGAGAACTAGGTCAATATAGTTTTTTTTCTTTGTATACCTATATATTACTAGCTCCGCCCTGCGGTTTCACCCGCATAAGTTTCGATCCAGTAGAAATATCGAGGATATTACCTCGATATTTCTACGAACTATGATAAATTGACCTGACCTGTTAGTAAAATTCATATGAAATTTGAAGTAAATGCATGCAGCACTTTTGTTGTTGTGTTATTGGCCTCGATATATCGATTTTAGATAACGCCCTAAGTATTCTTTTAAAAAAATATTCAATGTACAGTTTTGACATTCTTACGATTTTTTTATAATATGTATAGATGTATAGATATAACAATATGCTCGATGATTTATATTATATTAAGTTACCTATAATATATATTAAATTTTCATAAGTTTGTATATATATTACGGCTGTGAAAAGTGCGGCTGCGTCTGGTTTCAGCCGGTTAGTATTGGGTTAAACCACTTTGTCTAGGTTAAATCTGGAATTAGTCGATTGTTTTCGGGTAAGGCTGCGATCATTCCTGTTAAAATTAGATCAGGCCAAACCTTAATTTCTAATACTATGACTACTCGATATCATGCCAGCTACCATCAGATTTCACCAAACCCAGGAGACTATTACTATAGTATTAATAGTACCAGGACTAACCTATTCAGACCGGATAATAATCTATGTAATAATTTAATTTCGCACACTGAAAAGAATTCAGTTATAGTGCCATACTGGTCACTCAATTTGTACAACCCGTTATCGTTACATACAACTAGAACAAATCGTTACATCGATCACATCAAAAAATTTTCTCTATCTACATCAGGAATTTTAACTCGGTCTATATCGCCAACTTTACGGGGAGGAAACATTTAATTTGATGAAGCTTTCATTTTTAAAGCTATCACCAAACTAACCTACGTGCCTTTCCTGTTAGTATTATCTTTTTGAGAAGTATAATTTAATAGCATTGATTAAATATCACAATAAAGTGAAAAATTAAATCGCATCGCAATAAAACTGTAGAAGGGTCAATTCTGTACATTGAAAATATTGAAAAAATAAATAGCAGGGGGTGTTACTGGATCGATACCAAACCCAAATGTGCGATTAAAAAAATTTTTGTCTGTCTGTATGTTCAGGCATCACGTGAAAACTAATAATTCGATTTCGATGAAACTTGGTATAATTATGCCTTATTATCCTGGGCATAAAATGGGATACTTTTTATTCTGGAAAAATACGTAGAAAAAAAATAAATCCGTCCACGCGAAGACCGACATCCGCGCGGACGGAGTCGCGGACGGAAGCTAGTTTTTACATAAAAGTACAAATTGCGTGAGAGAAAAAATTGTAGTGATCAAGGATTTTTATTATTTAAATTCGAAGTAAGAGTCTGTAGAGGGTTGTTGACAAGGGACCCATGAGAGCTGCTGGATGTAAGCTGCCGGCACATTTCAGCAGCAATGCAACTTGTCAGTTTCTTATTGACACGTTCCAAAAATTTGTTTTTTTTTGGTATAGGAGGGCAAACGAGCAGTCGGAGTCATTTTTATGACTACCGACGGCCACAAACATCCGCATAGAGGCTATACAGATGCGCTGCCCTCCTTTCTCCTCCCACCTCAAAGCTGTCACTTTACGCCAGTCTCGTGTAAGCGAGAGGTACCTCCCCGGTCGTGCCGGCCCAATTCGCAAGCATACAGTGGGGGACTACCTCTTACAAGATCAGTCAGATTAGTCATGATGATGCAGATCCTTTTCTCTCGTTCAAATTTAGGAGTCACTGGATGACCCGCACAAAACACTAATACTGAGCTATCACTATACAATAGTAGTCTTTGGCTATCACTTTACATTAGTATTATGTAAGTTGTATTTACCGGTACCGCTCCGATTTGGCAGCAATTTCATTATCACGTGCATTTTCATATTTGTACCACATTGTTTTCATTATTTAAAAGATAAAACTTATCTATACGTAATTTCGCTTCTCATCGTTACTTGTTTCAAGTTGTTTTCAAGAATCATATAACCTTTACACTTGCGTACAATGTTAAAGTGAAATATAGAAAAAAAATCCTATTAACCTAAGTATCCCTTCGACAGTGCAGAAACAGGACCTTATTTTTATATACATAAGGTTTATATTTGAATAAATCGCGTTCGTGGAATTGTGACATTATGGATAAAGACATTTTATTGGTCGAGAGCATAAGTATGACGTGTCTAACGTCAAAAAACGTTTATTATGCAGTATTATGCATTTAAATAAGCCAGTGCAGAGACCTACTATAGGTTCCACAGATTTGACATATTCGACTTTTTTTTTTTTATTGACAGCTCACTTTATAAAGGGTATAGTGCCTTCAATCCACATGTAAAAATGGCTTACACAACAGGAACGTAAATATTAATAAAAATAAGCTTCATAAGAGATACGCGATACTTTTTCAGTTACATCTACCCGAAACATATGTAACAAAAAAATTTGCTAATAATTTTCTAATAATCAGGCAATATCTCCTCGCAGCCTTAACCAGACCGTTGGTTCATCGGCTGGGAGGCAAGCGTCCAACATTGCGCTTTGCAGTGTGCAACTTTCATCTCCTGCGTTTATCAAAAAATATTTCAAAAGATATCTTCTATAGTTATTTAACATGTAAAGTTAAACGCCTGTTCTGATTCTGAAAAAAATTGTGTGAAAATATCGAAAGCTATTTACAAATATTTGATTGTGACTTTCTAATAAACTAGTTCAGTCTTATACTACTATATTTATAATCTAAGATTAAAAAAAAAATCTATACGCACTAATCTCTGCAACTTCTAGTCTGATTTTAAAAATTCTTTGTAAAACTTATCGAGAAAGACAATTATTAAAAAAATAAAAAATGTCGCAAATCCAAAAAGCTGCTATATTGCTAGTTCTATAAATTCTGTAAATTATCACTTTTCACATTGGGTTTAGACTAGTAGTAATTAAGAATAATATAATATATTATGTAAATATAATAACATTTTGGATTCGTTGCAATTGCTAAATATAGGAAAAAAACCGGCCAGGTTCGAGTCGGACTCGCGCACGAAGGGTTCCGTACCACTAACTACGAAAACGGGAGATTATCTTTTGTATGGGAGCAAAAAAATCACGTTTATTGTATGGACGCCCCCTTAAATACTCATATTATTTAATTTTTTAGTGTTTGTTGTTATAGCGGCAACAGAAATACACCATCTGTGATGTGATGATGAAATTTCAACTGTCTAACTATTATAGTTCATGAGATACAGCCCGGTGACAGACGGACATCGGAGCCTTAGTAATAGGGTCCCGTTTTTATCCTTTGGGTACGGAACCCTAAAAACATGCAACGATGATTAGATAACTCTTTATCGTCACTACTCTTTATCGACTACTATTTAAAGAGGTCCATTCCGAATTCGTTTATTATTGCCAAGACAGTGCATCCAGAGAACAGGCCACAATGCTGGGACTTGGAATTTTATTTGGATTTTTCGTGTTAATTATTTCCATACATTACTACTTTACACGGACGTTTAACTACTGGAAACAAAGGAATGTGAACGGACCTAAGCCAACCATACTATTTGGTAATTTAAAAGATTCTGCTTTGAGAAAAGAACCTTTATCTTTTCCGACGAAAAGGGCTTACGATGACTTCCCGAAAGAAGCTGTTGTTGGCGTATACAGAATGACTACCCCATGTCTACTGATTCGGGACTTAGACATAATAAAAAGTATTATGATCAAAGATTTCGATATGTTTGAAGATCGTGGTATAGAGTTCAGTAAGAAAGGTCTGGGAGCTAATTTGTTTCATGCTGATGGAGAAACGTGGCGTGTGTTAAGAAATCGTTTTACACCTTTGTTTACTACAGGCAAGTTAAAGAATATGTTGTATTTGATTACTGACCGCGGGGACAAATTTTTGGACTATGTAGAGAATGCCACAGCCCAACAACCGGATCAGCTGGCTCATCGATTAATTCAAGTATATACGGTAGTTACCATTGCGGCATGTGCGTTTGGTCTCGATGTCGATACAACAGACAAGGATTCTCCCATTCTGAACACACTGGCTAAAATAGATGATATGATATTTACTAGAAGTTTAGTAAACGAATTGGATATGATGTATCCAGGGTCCCTCAAAAATTGGGATATCTCACTTTTTCCAAAAGCCCTTACAGCATTCTTCTATAATCTTGTATCCAATATAGTAAAAGAAAGAAATGGAATGCCAACAAATAGAAACGACTTCATGGATTTAATTTTAAAATTGAGAAATGAAGGCGATATTTCAGGACCTAAGAAAAATGAAAGATCTAAAGATTTATCACTGGAAATCACCGACGATGTGATAGCTGCGCAAGCTTTTGTGTTTTACGCAGCAGGATATGAAACAACAGCTTCGACAATGACATTCATGCTTCATGAGCTTGCAAGGAATCCACACATACAAGATAAGCTTTGTGAGGAAATAGACGATGTTCTAGAAAAATCGAATGGTGAAATTACATACGATACTCTTAATCAAGTACCTTATATGGAAAAAGTTTTTGATGAAACACTAAGGGTGTACCCCTTAGTTGATCCATTACAACGAAAAGCAAAGGTTGATTACAATATTCCTGGAACTGATATAATAGTCGAAAAAGGACAAACTGTTCTTGTGTCAGTTTTAGGTCTTCATCATGACGAATCTCTGTATCCTAATCCTCATGTTTTTGATCCTGAACGATTTAATTCGGCTAATTCTGCAAATAGACATTCCTGTGCCTATTTACCTTTTGGAGTTGGCCCAAGAAATTGCATAGGTAAGAATATTGAATTTGAATATATTTAACTTTTTGTTTTCTCTCGCTGTTTTCCTATTTAATATAAACCGTTTTAATCGTACTGTATTTCATATAGTATGGCTTACTTCTGCAATAATGTCTTATACAGAGACTGAGGACCCAACGTAGAGGAAGAGGTAGAATGAGTTCCTATTTGTTGCCAATGAACAGGAGTAAAAATATAAATAGTAATTATATATCGAAATCTGGTCAAAGTTTGAGATTTTATAAAGTATGCTAATATAAAAATATCATGTAAATTATTAGGTATAAATAATAGTTAGCATGAGTTAGTAAACCACCCATTATATGAAATAGACATTGAACAGAAAATTGATTGAAAACATTAATCCTACTAAAATTATAAATCTGAATGTGAGTTTGTTTGTTCCGCTTTCACTCCAAAACTACTCAACCGATCATCATAAATTTTTGTACCCATATTCCTAGAGGTATAAGAAATAAAAAGCATATAAAAGTATAAATTTTATTAAAAAAAAACATTTTTAGAAGGGTCAAAAAGTAATTGTGGCAGATATTGGAATTCTATTGATATTTGTTAAATGGCTTCAAAGCGAGTGAAGGCGAGGAAAAAAGCTAGATATTTGTATTGCTATTTAGTTAATGAAGACTCCTTTATTAACTCGGTAACTCCTTTATTAAATAGCAATGTAATTCTTTCGCTAAAGAATACATAACTTTATATTATTAGCCTATTGCTGTAATATAATATTTTTTGTACATTACTAGTTGTACTCATATGGTTGCAAACAATATACCTTTTTATTGATTTTTGTCTGTTTGTAATCTGCACTTTATAAATACGTTATACTGGCTGACGTGGCTAACTCTACAATGAAATTTAATTGCTAGAATAACTACGTCAACCGTACGTATGATATATAGGTACGTCAAATATGTTGTAAAATTGTAAATTCAATGTCAGAGCGTAGAAAAAAATTGTCTGCTAGCTATTATATAAAATAATCTCTTAAAATACACAACATTATAGAATGATCTGAAATACATGATTTAATCCTTTTGTATTTTTTTATTTACAGGTATGCGTTTCGCTAAAGTACAATCGCGTGTGTGTATCCTGAAACTGCTCTCTAAATTCCGAGTGGAGCTCTCGTCATCGGAGAAAGAGATGAAATTTGACAACACAAGATTGCTAATTGCTCCCCCCAAGGGATACAAGCTGAAATTTGTGTCACGGAAGAAAGTGAAATAGTATTCGCCCTCAAAGCTAATATATTTACGTTATCACATAATTATAAGCTACACCGATTACTGGCCACTAGATGACTGGCTTATCTAGTCCTCTAGTGGTCAGAAATTCACAAAAACAAACATCTGCACAAACAGGATATATTATCAATATACTATTATTATATTATTTGTTAGTTTAAGGACCAAACGAGTAATCAGATCCTTTTGATGACTACCGACTCCCATATGAACATCGTCGTACATTAAGATGATCTCCACCTCCCAATGCACTTGAATAGGTTTATGGTGTTACGGGTAACGTAAAATATGTAACGTAAAACATATATATTATATACTCATAAGTGAAATATTATATACTTATAATTATGTTTTAATATAGTTACTTTAATATTGTAGAGGTATTTATTATTAACAATTAAGTTGCACAAATGTTATATAAACTTAAAAAAAATTAAGTATTGTACTTATAATATACCTACTAATAAAATAACTTATTTGTTTACTCCTTTGCTTTGTAGACACACCGTGTGCCACTATTTAGGTCCTTCTTTTTTCTTACATTAAAACGGTGTGAATTGGTGACGATGCTTTCACATTTCAAGTAGAGTGCAATTTTTCGGTTGTATAATGAAGATGAAAACAGGAAACGTTTATCTCTCCCCAGTGAGCGTGTACTTCCTAACACAATAAAAATACTACTCATCATAGTAACTAGACACACAGGATAAATGCCTATATACATCTTCTAAAGGCCCTGGATGAAAAGTAAGATTGCGTTGGACAGATAAGCTTGCAACTACAGACTAAAAACCATTGCGAGACACTTTACCGCTGTTGTGAGGTATACCCAAGCGTGAGGTAACCAGAGAAGTTTCCAACAAGAACGACTTCATCACAAAAGGGATAACTCTAGACTCATCAGAGTGGCCTCAACAACATCGAACCTTCAAGGGATTTGGTACCCATGCACCATGCTTCAACCACAACTACCAAAATTTCTCTTCTCTCTTCCTCCTCAACGTGTAGTATGTGGGGTACACTAACCCATCAATGTTTGAATCTCATATAAATATCCAACAATTCCCGTAATTCATCAATACCCCATTGTTCTTTTAATTAATAATTTTATATTAATGTATTAAGTTGCAACAAAATATCTTTGCGACGGGCAAAGATATTTTGTTGCAAAATATTGTCTACATCCTACGAGATTTAGATGATTTAAAAATCACAATAACCAACAACAATTACAATTGAATAAATTAATTATTAATGGATTATCTCAAAAACTTATCTTAGTGTAGGTACCTAAATATAAAAAAAAACCTTGTAAAATTCCGTCTAGAAAATGTTCTGAGGTTTTTCGACGATTCTTTTTTTGTTGTTGTACCTAATATAAAAAAATAAAAATGAAAACCATTTATTTTCAGACCGTGGTCCATAGAAGTTAGCATTATTAAAACAGCTTACAAACATAAAATAAATATAGTATGAGGATGTCTCTGCTTAGCAGCCTCAGCATAAGAGTTCCTCAAAACATGAATCCGCCAGACAGGGACAAATCGAACCGATCCCCTAGCATATATTGATAATATAATATTTCTATTGATTGTTAAATTTATTTATTTTTTTCGGACTTTATATATTATATACTAGCTGCGCCCTGCATAAGTTTCGATCCCGTGGAAAAATCGAAATAATATGTAGCCAGCCTATCTGTGATATCGATTATAGATCACGGCCCAAGCTTTCTTTTAAAAATATTCAATGTACAGTTTTGACTTTATATTACTAGCTGGTGCCCGCGATTTTGCTCGCGTAGCGTAATAATACCTTTTATCAACCTTGTGTTATATATGTATGTGCAATGTATATACAGAGTTATTTTTTGGTCATCGGCCAAATTTTAATACAAGAAAGTACCTAAACATCATTTCAAAGGTTTATTTTTAATTTTATCGTCTAATTGTAATATTTTGTTAAATAAAAATCGATTTAAAATGGTCGTTAAAAATACATCGATTGTAGTTCTTACACGTAATGTATCGACTTCAAGGTCAGTGACGTCGGTCTGCCGTGAGATACCTCTCCTCCCGCGACCCCCTCCTCCATGGATGCATCCAGAGCGAGCCCTAGCGAAGTCTAGCCGACGCGTTCCCACCCGGGATCCCTCTTGGTTCACCGTGGTTGTCCAAGCCACGGCTACTAAGCCCCCTCACCACGACAAGGTGGAGATCCGTCGAGGGGGGAAAATCTCTAGACTCCTCTCCTAGCCTCACTTAGTAAATTTGTTTTCCCAGCAGTGAGCTTCCTCCTCTGAAATTGAAGTAGAAGTCGCATCAAAGTTCGCCTTGATGGCTTTTTATATTGCCTCCACCTCGTGGTCAGAGTGCGTCGAGGTAAACTTTATTACCTTTGACGAACACCGTTTGGTAATTCTGAGTATCAGACACACTCCCAATGGCTTCCACGTTATTGACGAGCTCTTTCTGGTCGATGACCCCGACACCACTCAGTGACAGGGCGTCACCTTCCAGGTGATGGAACAAGCTACCAGACTTTATTTTATTAACCTCAATAGGCAAATGTAAAAAATAAATAAGAGCAGCCAAGTAAACACTTGTCATAATGACTTGCTTATATTTTAAAATATCTATTTAGATACCGATACAATTATAATTATTTAATATTGACAATAAGATCAATTTTTAGCAAATCATGTTGTTCCAATAAAAGTGTACCTACTTGACTAAGTACTGTTGTAATTTATCATGAAAATGTGAATTAAACTAAGGAAATTGATTATTATTATTATTATAATCAGCAAAATATAAAAATTATCAAATCAATTAAAAAAGTAATGAAGATATTTAAATGAAATAAAAATAAAACATTTTACATATTATGAAGGCGTCAATATTATGAGGTGATGTTTATATAAATACATGTTATATATTTTCTATTTACGTCATTCTTATCTGCCTCACGACCTCATGCGAAACGTAATTATACATGTAATGAAAAATCACCAATGCAGATATTTCCCATAAGGCTAATATCAAACCAATCTCACTGGCTACAGTAACTGCAATGGTGTTTGATAGGCTCCTCCAAAAAGGCTCGACCTATTCTCATGATATTTTGTGTGCGTATGTGTAGGTCTGAGAATCAGCCAACATCTATTTTTCATCTCAATATTTAGCGAGTTCATTGCGAACATTGTTGATTCGTGACAAGGCCTTGCCACATGGCTTTGCTTGATCTACAGCTATTGTTAAAATATTACTTTTTAAAGCCTGTTGCCAGACATTGTACCTATACCAGTTCGGTTACGCTGACGGCTGATGAGATAGGCTGATGATTTGACACAGACATATTTTTTTAGGTTGAAGTAGGAGTCCTTCTATTCCCCCTCGAAGATCCTGCCACTTTGTAGTGGTGGGGTGGCTCGCGTTCCTTTGTGATCCCCGGTGTGAACGGTTACCTACACCCGGCTTAGGGGAGAGGCCAAACTAAGAATACAGCTCGACTCGGAGTCCTCCACCCGTCACTCTGAAACAGCTGAGGGCGGCGTGGATTGGAACAAGTGGCAGGTCAAATTTGGACATTGGTGGCGTGCTCCCTTGGAGTACCCCAGTACTGGCAAGGAGTCAGAATGGGAACCTGAATCCATTACACGGTTCCACGTTAAAGTAGAGACTGTTCAAAGGCAGCCGGGCATTCCCCAAGAAGGCGAAATCTAGCTTCTTCGTCAAGGCCAGCCTGTCGCTGGAGGGATCCTATTACTTTCAGAACTGCGACTCTCCAATAGGGTGACACTTCAATATCTGTCTGCAATAGCTGTGTCTGTGTTCATTACATAGTATAAAAGAAAGTAGCTTTCCGTCGTCTGTTTGTCTGTATGCTTAAATTGTTAATATTACGCAACAGATTTTGATGGGTTTTTTAATAGTGAGGAAGGTTTATATGTATAATAACTCCATTTTTGAAGTCCGAAATCCACGCGGGTGAAACTGCGGGCGGAAGTTAGTATACATTTAAAATATAATTAAGTGACACGCATCACATCAAGTGATAATATGAAAGGTGACTAGCAAAAGTGCCAGCTTGACATCCGAAGAGTTCATCAAAATCCTACATCGGACGATTGGAATAAAATAACTGACCGTGTCATTCACATTGTAAATAAATACAAAGAGCGAAGCAAAGTAATAGAAAATAGAATAACAAAAAACACAAAAAAAAAACAAATTTAATGTGTCTCTACAAGTTGAATTTTTAGGCTCCGATTTTGATTATGGTGATTGATAAATTCTCTCAGTTGTTGTCCATTGATGTATTTTTCTTCGTTTACTAGACTGCGTAGTACGTTACGACTCGACGTCGCATGAAGTGACAATTATGCTGTAGCGTTTTCTATGGTTTCACTGTCTTGATTTGGAAGACAGGGTAAGGGGGGGGAAGACACTTGCCTACTAAAAAAATTGTATTTTAATTTCAGAAATGGATCTCTAAATCAAAAAATGCTCTTCACAAACTCATAATCTTTATCAAAGACCTATTTAACGGTGCCCCACACGATGCATTATTATACAAGAAAAAAAAATCACCCCATTTCACTATCTCTGAATTGAAAAATGGTGCTCTCAACCTCATAATCATGTTCAAAGACCTATTCTACGATACGTCACACGATGGGGGTTTTAACAGGCCTGGCCCACCACTCTTTCCCACCGCTGCTATTCATGTGTCATCAGGGTCAAAAGCGGCAACCACAAGGACACTTTGATATGATATCAGGGAACCCGAGGGAAAAGCTGAAACTGCCTTGGGACGCGCAACGAAATTAATCAGAAGAAATAAAAGGAGGAGTAGGAATATAATCCAATTTCCCTCTCCAGACAAAGTGGGAGACAGTACAAGATTGCAATGACTTATACAAGCGAAGGAAAGAGAGAGCAGCTAGGTAAAGCCCAGCTACTATGCACCACGGAGATATTTTGTTCAATATATTTTGGTTAGCAATACATTTTGGTCCGCCATATTGCTTGCCGCCGTGCGTGTTGCGTGTTTCTATGATTGAGGTACATCCTATCAGTAAAAGAATTCCCGCATAAATTTTCCACAAACTGAAAAAAGAAAAATGGGTGATCGTAACAATCCCATAAATTTTAGCCCCGAATGGTTGCGCAATTTGGTGGGTCTTCAAGTGGCAGTTCGCAGGCAGCAGGGACTTCACCCTCCACTAGGTCACGTGGGGTGACGCAGAGGATACGAGGCAGTGGTGACACCTACCCCGGCTTTACAGGTTCTTCCGGAGCCACGGCCACATCTGTCACAGCATCGGGAATCAACACAAAAAATTCAAATAACAATTTTTTGAGAGTCCTACTTGCTAGCCTGAGGTACGGAAGGGAAGAAATGCTGGCGCTATACGATAGAAACGCGGAGGCGCCAGGCAAGCTGAAACACTTCGACGTGTTACACCAGGCACGGGGAAAGCCGCCGGCTGCGCTCAATAACTACGAGGACGACACAAGGGACACCGGGAGTGGTGGGGCTTCCGCAGGCACCTCTGGGGAGCAGTTTGACATGAGCCGTGAGTACGGCCACGGCAATGACAGCGAAATCCGTCTCAACAAGATGCGAGCACCTTTCAGCCGACACTCAACCGGTGGACGGCGCCAGACAAATAACACAAACTGGAGACAGCAAACGGAGC
>LUGF01053046.1:75840-86609 GCA_001625245.1 Calycopis cecrops
TATATATATATATATATATATATATATATATAACTACGGTATATCCAAGAAGTTTTCCTTGGTCTGATCCTCCGAAGTCTGACTTGGGGTGCTGTCAGGTAGGCCGGACTTTAGAGCGGGTGACACGATGTTTTAGTGTTTCTGACACAGGCTGTTGGTGGTTATCATAGCTGACTGGAAGTTGGTCTCCTCCTATCCGTACTCCGGTTGACCCTCGAGTTGTGTCGAATGTCTTCTCCGTGTCGCTGTTGGCTTCGATGCCTTTCTCCAGTTCCGGCTGATCATCGGTTTTCGAGCAAGTTTCGTTCGCGCTCACGCTTTGTGATCGTTTGAAACGTGCGTCGCCGGCATCGAATCTCTTGGGCGATAGCTTCTTTGCCTTCTTGGATGCCTACCACTTGTCGGAGTCCTCTTCGATGGAAAGTTTTCACGGCGCGAAGCTGCCTTGGGTGTGAGATCTTGTGAGTGCAAAAGGTTCCTGAGCTCTGGGTACGTTAGATTCGTCGTTGCTGCAGTCGTGGAAAGCCCCCGAAGAGTCGAAAATGCCTGCCCCTCCCTCCGTGTTGTCAACAACCCACTTGGGCAGATTATCGTCGCTCTGGTGCCCCACTCACGACCGGCGGTTGGCGCTCCAAACCTGCGGCCGGTCCTGCGTCGGCCTGTCACCCCGGTCCCATTTATCCGTATTCGAGCGGTTCATATCTCTAGAACTGTCTTGACGCCACTCGTCTTAATCCCGCTCCGTTTGCTGTCTCCAGTTTGTGTTATTTGTCTGGCGCCGTCCACCGGTTGAGTGTCGGCTGAAAGGTGCTCGCATCTTGTTGAGACGGATTTCGCTGTCATTGCCGTGGCCGTTCTCACGGCTCATGTCAAACTTCTCCCCAGAGGTGCCTGCGGAAGTCCCACCACTCCCGGTGTCCCTTGTGTCGTCCTCGTAGTTATTGAGCGCAGCCGGCGGCTTTCCCCGCGCCTGGTGTAACACGTCGAAGTGTTTCAGCTTGCCTGGCGCCTCCGCGTTTCTATCGTATAGCGCCAGCATTTCTTCCCTTCCGTACCTCAGGCTAGCAAGTAGGACTCTCAAAAAATTGTTATTTGAATTTTTTGTGTTAATTCCCGATGCTGTGACAGATGTGCCCGTGGCTCTGGAAGAACCTGTAAAGCCGGGGAAGGTGTCACCACTGCCTCGTATTCTTTGCGTCACCCCACGTGACCTAGTGGAGGGTGAAGTCCCTGCTGCCTGCGAACTGCCACTTGAAGACCCACCAAATTGCGCAACCATTCGGGGCTAAAATTTATGGGATTGTTACGATCACCCATTTTGCTTTTTTCAGTTCGTGGAAAATTTATGCGGGAATTCTTCTACTGATAGGATGTACCTCAATCATAGAAACACGCAAGACGCACGGCGGCAAGCAATATGGCGGACCAAAATGTATTGCTAACCAAAATATATTGACCAAAATATCTCCGTGGTGCATAGTAGCTGGGCTTTACCTAGCTGCTCTCTCTTTCCTTCGCTTGTATAAGTCATTGCAATCTTGTACTGTCTCCCACTTTGTCTGGAGAGGGAAATTGGATTATATTCCTACTCCTCCCTTTATTTCTTCTGATTAATTTCGTTGCGCGTCCCAAGGCAGTTTCAGCTTTTCCCTCGGGCTCCCTGAGATCATATCAAAGGGTCCTCGTGGTTGCCGCTGTTGACCCTGATGACACATGAATAGCAGCGGTGGGAAAGAGTGGTGGGCTAGGCCTGTTAAAACCCCCATCGTGTGACGTATCGTAGAATAGGTCTTTGAACATGATTATGAGGTTGAGAGCACCATTTTTCAATTCAGAGATAGTGAAATGGGGTGATTTTTTTTTCTTATATAATAATCCATCGTGTGGGGTACCGTTAAATAGATCTTTGATAAAGATTATGAGTTTTAGAAGAGCATTTTTCGATTTAGAGATCCATTTCTGAAATTAAAATACAATTTTTTTAGTAGGCAAGTGTCTCCCCCCCCCTTACCCTGTCTTCCAAATCAAAACAGTGAAACCATAGAAAACGCGACAGCATCACTGTCACTTCATGCGACGTCGAGTCGTAACGTACTACGCAGTCTAGTAAACGAAGAAAAACACATCAATGGACAACAACTGAGAGAATTTATTAATCACCATAATCAAAATCGGAGTTTAAAAATTCAACTTGTAGAGACACATTAAATTTACTGGTGTGTTTTTTTTCTGTTTTTTGTTATTCTATTTTGTATTAGTCTGCTTCGCTTTGTATTTATCTACAATGTGAAAGACACGGTCAGTTATTTTTTTCCAATCGTCCGATGTAGGATTTTGATGAACTCTTCGGATGTCAAGCTGACACTTTTGCTAGTCACCTTTTAATATAACTTCATTATATCGTATCACCACTTGATGTGATGCGTGTCACTCAATTATATTTTAAATGTATACTAACTTCCCCGCCCGTAGTTTCACCCGCGTGGATTGCGGACTTCAAAAATGGAGTTATTATACATATAAACCTTCCTCTTGAATCACTCTATTCATTAAAAAACCCCATCAAAATCTGTTGCGTAATATTAACGATTTAAGCATACAGACAAACAGACGGCGGAAAGTTACTTTTTTATACTATGTAATGAACACAGTCACAGCTGTTGCAGACAGATATTGAAGTATCACCCTATTGGAGAGTCCCGGTTCTGAAAGTAACAGTATCCCTCCAGCGACAGGCAGGTTTTGGCGAAGAAGCCAGATTTCGCCTTCTTGGGGAATGCCCGGCTGCCTTTAAACAGTCTCTACTACAACGTGGAACCGTGCAATGGAGTCAGGTTCCCATTCTGAATCCTTCCCAGTACTGGGGTACTCCAAGGGATTACGCCACCAATCTCCAAATTTGACCTGCCACTTGCTCCAATCCTCGCCGCCCTCAGCTGTTTCAGAGTGACGGGTGGAGGACTCCGAGTCGAGCTGTACTCTTAGTCTGGCCTCTTCTCTAAGCCGGGTGTAGGTAACCATTCGGCATAGCCTTGGGGATCACAAAGGCACGCGAGCCACCCCAGCACTACAAAGTGGCAGGATCTTCGAGAGGGAATAGAAGGACTCCTACTTCAACCTAAAAAAATATGTCTGTGTCATATCATCAGCCCATCTCATCAGCGTAACCGAACTGGTATACAATGTCTGGCAACAGGCTTTAAAAAGTAATATTTTAACATTAGCTGTAAATCAAACAAAGCCATGTGGCAACGTATTGTCACGAATCAACAATGTTCGCAATGAACTCGCTAAATATTTAGATGAAAAATAGATGTTGGCTGATTCTCAGACCTACCCAATAGGCACACAAAATATAATGAGAATCAGTCTAGCCGTTTCGGAGGAGTATGGTGACTAATATTGTGATAGGAGCATTTTATATACCTATACAAGGTTGATACAAGCGAGAGGCATTAAATTAAACCGCATATTTAGTGTATCATTTCCAGGTCACATCACAAAAATCAGATCAATCGGAGCAATAGTTTAGCCACAGAAATTTTTTAAAGTTTTTTTCACGTACACGCTGTAGCGCAGTTGATCGCCGACTATGGCTGGCCGGGTGCATTCACCCCGTGCTCGCTATAGCCTCCCGTTACAAAGAATGTTAACAATTTTTCGCTATTTAATTCGTTTGAAAAAAGTATTTTCGTATACTTGTTGTAAACTTTTTGTTAATAGTTTCGAATTAACTGTAGGCACATAAAATATATATGTGGTTTCATTTAATGCCTCTCGCTCTTATCAACTCTGTATATAAAGATATTAATTAAGTTTCGTTAATGAGCATAAATTACAAATCGAAAAAAAAGCGAGATCACACCGATTAGATACTGCACCGATTTAGCAGCGATTTTACAATCACACGCAATTTCATTACCGCAGCACATTACTTTAAAATTAAAAGATAAATCTCATCCAGACACAAAATGCGCTCCAAATCGTACCCGCCTTTACATTTAAAATGTTTTATTTTTATTTTATTTAAATTTCGTCGTTACTTTTTTTTATTTTCTTTCACTCGCTGATTATAATAATAATTCACTTCCTTACTTTTATTTGCATTTTCATGTTAAATTACTTATGTACTTATTTAAGTACATTTTTTTTGGAAAAACATGATTCGCTAAAAATTGAGCATGTTATCAAAAGTAAATAATAATAATAGTATCGGTATCTATATATTTTAAAACTTAAGCAAGTCATTATGACAAGTGCCTACTTGGCTACTGTTATTTATTTCTTACAGTTTCCTGTTAAGATTAATTAAATAAAGTCTGGTAGCTTGTTTATCATCTGGAGGTGGCGCCCTATCACAGGGGGGTGTCGGAGTCATCGAACTGAAAGAGCTCGTCAATAACTTGGAAGCCATTGGGAGTGTGTCAACAAGAGTGGCGTGTCTGATACTCAGAATTACCAAACGGTACTCATTAAAGGTAATAAAGTTTACCTCGACGCACTCTGACCACGAGGTGGAGGCAATATATAAGGGTATCTCGAAAGCCTGACCTGGATCTGGACCAATCATATTATTTGGTAACATAAAAGACTCTACTTTAAGAAAAGAACTTTGGCTATTGAGATAAACAGAGCTTATGACGATTTCCCGAAAGAAACTGTTATTGGCATATACAGTATGACTACCCCATGTCTACTGATTCGGGATTTAGATATAATAAAAAATATTCTGATTAAAGATTTCGATATGTTTGAAGACCATGGTGTTGAATTCAGCAAGAGAGGTTTGCCGATGGAGATACGTGGAGAGTGTTAAGAAAACGTTTTACACCTTTTTTTACTACAGGTAAGTTGAAGAATATGTTATATTTGATCAATGAACGTGAGGACAAATTTTTGGACTACGTTGCAAGTTCTACAGCTTAACAACCAGATCAGGCAGTTCATGAACTAATTCAAGTATATACAGTTACTACAATTTCAGCATGTGCTTTTGGTCTAGATGTAGATACAACAGACAAGGATGACGCATTTTTGATTACATTAGCCAAAATAGACAAAATGATGTTTAATAGAAACATAGAAACAACAACAAGAATTTGACTTTATGTACCCGAGTGTTTTAAAAAAATTTGATCTTTCGATCTTTCCTAAAGAGCTCAAAACATTTTTCGAAAATATAGGTATTAATGTAGTTAAAGAAATAAATGGAAAACCTTCAAATAGAAACGATTTCATGGATTTAATTCTAAAACTGAAAAACGAAGGCGATATATCGGGACCTAAGAAAACACAAGATTCAAAAATCTATCTCTTGAAATTACCGATGAAGCACAAGCTTTCGTATTTTATGCAGCTGGATATGAAACAAGTGAATGACAGTGACATTCATGCTTTATGAACTAGCAATGAATCCAAATGATTGATGATGATTATAAATTACCTGGAACGGGATTGACGATAAAAAAGGACAAACCGTTCTTATATCTGTCTTGGGTATTCATCACGATGAAACCTTGTACCCTAAGTCTGATATCTTTGATTCTGAACGGTTTGATACGAAGGTATCAGCAGAAAGACACCCCTGCGCCTACTTACCTTTTGGAGTTGGCCCAAGAAATTGTATAGGTAAGATCCAATTTTCTTAAAAAAATACTATTGTTTGTTTGGGATATTTTTTAATATAAGGGGACTAATCAGCATACCCACCAACCATTTATGCCCCTATCAATTTATTGGTGTACGGATGGCGGAAGATGCACTGGGGTTTGCTCACTGGTTGTATTCTCCAATATGTAATTCATGACACCCTTTATCACAAATATAGAAAACAATCCATAATTTAAAAATATAATAAATGAATATATTCTATCTCAAGTAATTCTCCTTGTTCTACGTGGCCAAAGCCACAAAAGAACAACATCCTTATTTTTTTTAAGAAGAGCTATAAGACAAGAGTTTAAGTTCAAGCATGTTTGAGATGTTTTTGACTGACCAACTTTTATTAAATTTAACTTAATTTTATATAATTAAGCCATTTTATGTAATCATTGTGAAATGTTGTTTATTTGTTGTTTTTAATTGTGAAATCAAAAAATAAATCGGCGGATGACGCGGCTGCCGGCCAGTTTCGCCTCGCTTGGAATCGATTTCATTGAGATTCATAGAAACAAATAGTGTTGTTGGCAGCGTTTAGTTGTGGCTTGCGGTTGTCGCCCGTCTCAGACTCGTATCTTTATTTTGTTCATTTTGTTAAGTCTAAAAGTATTAACGAATAGTGTATGCATTTATTACACTTTTGTAAAAGTGCTATAGAAATTCTGTTCGTCCAGACTTTAATTATTCTGTAAGATTGAGTTTTCTTCTTTGTTCTTTTGTCCAATCATGACTAGAACCGGTAAAGTAAATAATATCAAGCTCACTACGGTTATTATTTTTTCTCAAATTCTAGTCTCTAAGAGATGCTATCAAGGTGTTCATTTTGGTAAAAATCGCTCCAGCAGTTTGAAGAGTGCTAGCTCTTTCTTATCGCATTCAATTATAACTTTATACAGATGTGCCTAATATTATGTGGTAACCAAATACCCCATACAACAAAAACTATTAATAACAGGTTTATCTTATTTTTATAGGTCTACGGTTTGCTAAAGTACAATCGTGGGTATGTTTATTGAAACTGCTATCCAAATTCCGAGTATAGCCTTCGTCAAAGGAAGAGATGACATTTGACAAGGAAATAATTCTTATTGCTCCTGCAAAAGGATACAAACTCAAGTTTTCGCCAAGAAATTAATAAAAGATTGGTCGTTTTTTTTTAATTGTATTATTTTATGTAATTTCGATAATGTATGATTTAAAAAAAATTGTTGGTAATATAAAATATGTTTGTTTATGTATTTCTTTTATTTCAATAAAATTAAGAATTAAAAGATTAATATGGAGGGAATAAGTGGCAACTATTTATTGTCACTCCTCTATATTTACTAATCGTGTGACGTCGGTCGTTGCCCTGCTCCCTGCGGATATCGCACGTGGGCGGTCAGCCCCTACCGGGTGAGATCACCGGTTAACCCGGTGAAGGCCCAGCAGATGGCGACCAGCGACCTAGGTGCGATATACTCATTTATCATTACTGATTATTCTCGACGATAGGGTTAAACGACTTCACGATCGAGTGATTAGAAGAAAAAGGTAAACGAATTGCTATGTTTATTTTCGAAGATTCTTAGGCAAATTGAGTCGGTGCTTCGATAGCGCGATGTAGAACCGTGACAACGCCATCTAGTATGCAGGCATGTGAACTACATATCGCACCACCCCTGGAATAAAGCTGCAAGTGCACTTGTGCGATTATTTTTTTATTACATATAAAAATCAAGAAAAAGCTAATACATATTGTCAATTTTTTTCTTAAATTTATCTCAAAAAAATTTTGGATATAAACGTAAATAATATGTAAAATTTTGCAACATTAAAATAAACATATATTTTCTATCGTAAGAACAATGTTTATACATTTGCACTTAAGGGCGCTATCGGTAAAAAGTGCCGAAATTGAGTTTTTTTAAGGCAAATTACTCGTAAATGAAAATAATCTATTGAAGATCAACTTTGGTTCCACATAGCAGGCATGTGAACTACATATCGCACCACCCCTGGAATAAAGCTGCAAGTGCACTTGTGCGATTATTTTTTTATCTAATATATAAAATTCTCGTGTCACAGTTTTCGTTGCCATACTCCTCCGAAACGGCTTGACCGATTCTCATGAAATTTTGTGAGCATATTGAGTAGGTCTGAGAATCGGCCAACATCTATTTTTCATCCCGATATTCCCACGGGATCGAAAGTTACGCGGGTGAAACCGCGGGGCGCAGCTAGTTACATATAAAAATCAAGAAAAAGCTAATACATATTGTCAATTTTTTTCTTAAATTTATCTCAAAAAATTTTTGGATATAAACGTAAATAATATGTAAAATTTTGCAACATTAAAATAAACATATATTTTCTATCGTAAGAACAATGTTTATAAATTTGCACTTAAGGGCGCTATCGGTAAAAAGTGCCGAAATTGAGTTTTTTAAGGCAAATTACTCGTAAATGGAAATAATCTATTGAAGATCAACTTTGGTTCCGCATAGCACAAATATTTTTATTGACTTAAACAATAAAAATATTTGTGAGCTTATAAAGACTTACATGGCGTAATTCAATAGTAACTTTGAAATTTAATTAAATAAAATCTAACATAGTAATGTTTATTTTTTTTGGTGAATTTATTAATCGAATATCGTGTTAATAAATGAGTAAATTCCTGAAGTTGTTTCACATTTATTATCATGAGAAAAATGATGTTTTATTTTGGAAAAATTTAAGTTACAAAAATATTTTTTTTTGCCGAGTTTAATGAAATCAATTTACTTTTCTATTCTATAAAAAACCTATAGTAGTATATTTCCTAATAGTAGGTATTTTTTCGGTATCCACAATCCACTGCTTATATTCGTAATTTCATTTCGAAAATCAGTCTTTTCGAAAACATGAGTTCCAAATATACCTTTTTCTTCGTAAATAATAATAATTTTCAATTTCAATTAATGCGGAACCAAAGTTGATCTTTAATAGATTATTTCCATTTACGAGTAATTTGCCTTCAAAATACGCAATTTCGGCATTTTTTACCGATAGCATCCTTAAAAAAATACAGTTTTTCCATAATAAGAATGGGATATTTATAAACACGCAAATCTTGAACGAAAATGTTTAAAATATCTTCGCTATAACTATATTTGCTCCTTTGTTTTAGGGAATTAATGAGCAAATGTCGTTATGCAAGTTTAGTTGCTTACTTCTTCTGCGAAACTTTTATTGATAATCTAGTATGTAACTATTGATGAGTACATTCTATAGCCTGAGTTTGAAATCTTTTTAGACGTCATTATAATTAGTACAAAGGAATTCTACAATCATTCTTAAAAACACTGTTGATTGTATATCTAATGTCAACTTATAATTATTTAATAAGCTGAAAAACTATTTCAGACCGAAGAAATACACATAACTTATTCAATCATAATTTAAATTTTGAAATCTTTACGTTTGTTGCGTCTACTTCAACTATTATACTTTACTTTAATTTTTATTGTTTAATGCTTGATATATGGGAAAAAAGGGTTGATACGGTTTTACCAAAAATACTGGATCCAGTATTTCCTGAAAATAATGAATTAGTACCTTATAATAAGTTATAATAAGCAATTCTTAGTATAATCATCTACTTCGACATTGTCGGGAAGTAACACAAATTGTTTACATGTAGGTTTTATTGCTTCAGAATGTACTGTATTTATTAATAAAACAAATTTAGAAAATTGAACCGACAATAGCATCACAGCGTAGGCATAGATGGAAAAGCGATGTAAGCTCATAGTAAATAAAAAAAAATAAGTTGTTAAAAAATTCAGGTAAACCTTATGTTTCAAAACTCACGAAGAAATAGAGAAATGGTAAAGTGAAGGGTGAATGGTGAATGAAGGGTGACCCATGTTCTTATAAAAACATTTTGAAAATATTGATAACAATGCTAGAATGTCTTTAATTGCCTTTTAGAAATTGGGAACCGTAAGTGGGATTTTACTTTAAAGCATGTTATACCAAATTCAATACGTATTGCCATTGTATATTATGTGACGTGTGCCTAGATTGCAAACGTTGATTTATTTATTACGAGCTACAAATAGGCATGTTTTAATAACAGTTTACAAAAAAATATTTTTTCAAACTTTGAATATCAATGACGGGATCCTATTCACAGTCTTAATTGTTACGTGACAGTGACGTATGTCACCTAGATGCCTAAGATAGCTTATATATATTTAGTACAGCCCCAGAGGGCGTTGAGCATAGATGGGTGTATGTCGACCCGTTCCATCTGTGATGTATCGCGTATAACATAATATAAGTGACCTGGTTTATGTATGTGTGCCTAATGACCGTTCATGTACCCATTCACACACTAAACATGGTGACAGCGAAGAAGAAGAATCCACGCATGTAATGATCTGTGCAGTTGGGGTGTTCTGAACATTCACGTCAAAAATTTACGATCCGTGAGAGTGCAAAAAAAAATGGTAATAACGAAGGATGACATCCCCCACCAGGGGTGGGGCAACGCCCAATGAGAGGCTTTTGGTTCGTCTCTTTGTCTTGGGCATAGAAAAGTGTAACGGTCTTACCTAAAAAAAGTTGGTGAAGGATCGGTTGAAAATGAACGCCAACAGTAATTTGGCTAAATTTGAGTTATCTTCAAACGTAATCAATAACAATGCAGAGAACTTCAAGAAATGGGCGCAGGCGTTGGACAAATATATCTTCTAGCGTCTGGTCTGGATAAAACCGATGAAAAGCGGAAAATTGCCATTATGTTACACTCGATGGGCGAGCAAGGTATGAATATATTTAATACCTTTAATTTAGACTTCACCAAGACAACACTCGATCAGGTTAAACTGAAATTTACTGAATATTTTGAACCGAGAAAAAATTTAACCATAGCCAGACATAGATTTTTTACACTCAAGCAAGGTGTCAATGAATCCATAGAGAGTTTTATCACTCAACTGGAGACGGCCAGTAGCTATTGTGAATTTGTTAGCTTACGAGATTCCCTGATCAAGGACATTCTCATTGCAAATATGTCCTCAAATAACTCACACATTCGCCAGCGACTGTTACAAGAAACTGATCTCTCTTTAGAAGCAGCAAAA
>LUGF01053046.1:98415-109894 GCA_001625245.1 Calycopis cecrops
ATCAGGCGACCGCGTGCTCTTCAAGACACGGGTGTAACACAGCCAACTTCCTGAAAAATCTCAAAAAACCTTTTATGTCCGACCCGCGATTCGAACCCGTATCTGTTAAACTTACTAGATAACGAGACAGTATACTTATACACACGCACACTAGCAGTGTGATAGATAGACCAACTCTATTATCGAAAATAATTCCCATTCACAAACAGTTTATTCATTTTATTTAATGACATAAAATTACTTACGATTTTAAAGAACCATCGGCATTTCCCGAAAGAAATAAATTAGTCTGTTTGATGTGATATTTAATGATTATGTTTTTTTTTATAAATATTATATATTTTAAATTCTGCTAAAAATTAACGTCTCTCTTATAATCTCTGCGCAGGCGCAATATTTGATAACTATTTCCCCTCAATTCCCCAATCTCTGTGTCGTACAGTCTTTCAGAGATTGAGAGATCTACTATAAATGCGAAAGTTTGTATGTTTGTTTGTTTGTTTCTTTGTTTGTTACTTCTTCACGCAAAACCTGCTGAACCGTTTTTTATGAAATTTGTCACACACATAGAGAGCAACTTGGATTAACACATAGGATAGCTTACCCCAAAAAAAATTTCCTATGGGATGCGATGGGATGATTTTCTATTTTTAACGGGATCGATTTTTACGCGGGTGAAACCACGGGGTTTTAACATTATAAAATATTAAAGACTAAAATATATACCATTGCTCGACGTTTCGACGGGGTCGTGGTCACGAGCCGACTGTATATGTTAGACTTATAATCGTCAGCTACCGCTATAGTGGTTGGTTCAAGAGAAGCACCCTCCCTTGCATGAAGATTCTTATTTGTCAGTTCCTCGTTAGTTAATATTGGTTATGTATCACTCCACTAGCAGACGTTTGCCATCATCGTTCTATCCCAGTCGTTTTTTTATGGTATAGGGGGCAAATACTCAGTCGGAGCCATTTTCATGAATATCGACGCCCATAGACATCCGCATAGAGGCCACAAAAATGCGCTGCCCTCCTTTGTCCTCCCACCTAAATGGGCCTCCGGATACTTACACACAGCACGAAACGCGACGGCTGCATGCAGGCAAACAGTGTGGCACTACCTCTTACTAACAGATGTTTCAAATTTTAAAGTTTTTTTTTCGTTTATGGTAGCAAACTAGTAGACTCTTGATGACTACCGACGTCGATAAACTTCCGCATAATGTTGTCGCCGCAATTTTCTTTATAATATTTCTTACGTTAACTTTATTTTACAGGAATTATTCTTAAGTATCATATACTTACTTAATATTATAAATGCGAATGTAAGTTTGTTTGTTACCCTTTCACGCGAAAACTGCTCAACCGATCATCATGAAATTTTGTACACATGTTCTTGGAGGTATTAGAAGTAACATAGGATAGCTTTTATCCCGAAAAAATGTTCCTGAGGGATGCCATGGAATGATTTTCCACGATATCGAAATTTACGCGGGCGAAGCCGCGGGGCGCAGCTAGTATAATATAATATTTAATTATTATTAAGGGTCTGAAGTGATTAGTGCCGAATATTGCCTGGGTCCTCTGTTTTTTATAACATAAGAGGCAAACGAGAAGTTGGGTCACCTGATGTAAATGTTTACAGAATTAAAGTGAATCAGGTGAAGGAATTTAATATCTACGTGATTCATACGAGATGAGTTTACAAAATATAATTACACCTTATCCAAACGCATTCAAGCACCTGGCGTATCGCCTGATATCTGAATAAATAATCTTATTGATACAAAAATACTACTGTAACTGAAGCTCCTACATAAAACCTAATTATGTTTTGAGTATTTGTTATTTATATTAACCTAACTTTATCTACTTACAATAGGGTCCAAATTGATAAATTTGACAAAAATCAACCTAAGTATAAATTTTCGTTAGTTTTTAATATCTTATATAACAAATGTGTGTATAATATATTCGATTGATTTTGAGTAATTTACAGTGTTCAGTTCTAACCCTGGGTTTATTGCGCAGTGGAAGTGGTATACTCAGGGCACAAAACAGAATGAACTATGACTGCGATTACGCAGAGCTAAATTAAACTTAAAATTAATGCAATTACTTTGCGTATCTGGAGACCGGCTTAATATATCACATTACTACATAAAACCTATGGCCATAAATTTCACACATGCAATGAGATATACTTAGCTTCCCGTAAGCCCCAATTCGCCGACAGATGAATCTGCAGCAAGCTTCCGCAACAGGGTTTTCAATTGTCCAATGATTCACATTACAACACACATAAGTTCATTTTGTTAGTTAATTAATTTACACTCTCGATAATATCAAAAGGGGAACCAACACTTAACTTAAATTAGCAATCATAAACTCAAGTCTCAAATTATGTACGCGGCCGATCTCAGTGGCATCAAACAAGGCGTAACAAAAAAATAACAAGTCAGCGAACAACAAAAAAATAACAAGTCAGCGAACTCAAGAGATGTCACAACAAACAAAATATGGCGTCTCGATCAGAAAACACGCGTCCAACAGCGCGGCAGCGACCGACGCGGCCTCACGCGGCTCACACCGGTATTACATATTGATTACATTAATTACGCGGAACACGCCTAGATGGCAGTCATATGGTTCAGAACATACAGCAAGGATCAAAATGACCTAACTTTGTGGGAAATACCTAAGCAGTAACATTTTGTAATATATAGAGTTGTGTAAATAATAATTACCTATGAAAGAAACAAAACTAAAATATAAGGTTCATGGTACTCGATACTATGCAGTTTCTTAATGGAATATAATGTTATTCTTATCCCATTAGGAAAATGGAGAGAATACACGTGTATGTGTTGTTTGAGTAAATAAAAAGCTTTCTTGTTTTGTTTGAATATTATCATTGACTTTTTGCAGTTTACTAAAATTATTTATCGTCAGATTTACTGATTAATATTTTACAGAATTTCATCTGTTTAAATATTTTTTAAATAAATAAATAATATTTGAAAATCTACTTACTTAAATTACAAGAATATATCTTTATATCGAAGATTTTTATGAGTTAAGTTTGCTAAGGGTTGAATACTAAATGAAAAAGAACAAATATGGCATACTACGAAATCAGTTGTTTTGTACCAACAAATTATTATTTGCCTAAAGAACCTTTGTCCCTCTTTAAGATATTTTAAGTAGAGCTCATTTGGCCTTTTCTGGGTTAAGTGAAGGTTCTAAGTTGTAGTGGTGGTCCTGGCTACTGAGTACCATATTTCAATGCCTACCTCATTAGATATCTACGATACTGATAAAATTAATTGAACTTTTCAGATATTGAGCTATGCTTTTTGTTTGTATAGATGCTATGTCGATTAGGTATCCGGTATTATTTGTTTTCTTATTAAGGTAATGTCAGGTATATTATAGTGAATGGTTCTGTCGGCAAGGATACTTTTGGATTTCTTAAGATGACAAAATTTTATTGTTTTCGTTCGTTTCCAAATATTGCCTAGTGGCAATACTAGGAAACGAAGTAGCTAGTGCTAAGTATATATGTAAACCGGGAATAATTTGCGCGATGAAGACATATTTTATAATAAATCAATTCTGCTCAATGGATTTAAACTTAATATAGCTACTGTAGAATCAACCAGATCAAAGTCGGTTATTTTTAGAGATACTTGTATATAAATAAATAAGTTTCTTTAGATAACTAACTCTTAAAATTAGTTTAGAGCCTGTTTTATTATTTCAATTATTTAGGTTTTGTATATATTGAAAGCATTTATTTATTTCTATAAACTTTGTCCGGTTCAAAGTAAACGAAACCTGTTGTAACATATATGTTAGACTTAAAAAAATAACTTCTTAACTGCAAACAATGAATGAAATACGGGGATATAAAATCTATATCAAATTGATAAAACTTCTTATCATCTATTTAGCAAGTATTTAAGTCGTCGCAGGTGCCATTGGACAAGTATATTTTTACGAATTAAATCATAAAAATATGCAGAAATGATTGTGTTCAGCATTTTATTTTGTACCATTACCATAATAATTTTGAAATATTATTTTACAAGAACCTATAAACATTGGAAGATACGAAACATAAAAGGACCTGAACCAACAATACCGTTTGGAAATTTTAAAGACACTACTCTGAGAAAGGAGATATTGCCAGATTCTTTGTCAAGAATTTACCGTGAATTTCGCGATGAACCCTACGTTGGAATATACAGGATGGCAAACCCATTGTTAATGATTAAGGATTTAGACTTAATAAAACATATTATGGTTAAAGACTTTGACGTCTTTGAAGATCGTGGTGTTCCCGGGAGTAAAGTTGGCCTGGGAAGAAATCTTTTTAGCGCCGATGGAGACTCATGGCGAGTTTTAAGACATCATTTTACACCATTATTCACAACTGGAAAGATAAAAAATATGTTACCTTTAATAACTGAAAGAGGCGAACTATTTATGGACCACGTAGATTCAATAACACAAAACGAACCTAACCATGAAGTACATACACTTATACAGTTATATACTGTTAGTACGATAGCAGCATGTGCTTTTGGGTTAGACATTGATGTAACTAATAATAATAGTAATTTTTTAAATACTCTTCGTAAAATTGACGATATAATATTCACTAAAAGTTTGGTACAAGAGCTATTTCTTACGTTTCCGAAACTAATCGATAATCTTAATGTATCATTGTTTCCAAAAGTACTTACAGATTTCTTCAAAAATTTAATTACCACTGTTGTAAATGAACGAAACGGTACACCAACAAATCGAAATGACTTCATGGACTTAATTTTGAGAATGAAAAAAGAGGGCGATATTTTGGGTCCTAAAAAAACAAAAGAATGTAAAGAATTAACGTTGGAGATGACAGAGGAAGTGATGGCAGCACAAGCTTTTGTATTTTATGCAGCTGGATATGAAACAAGCGCTACGACCATGACATTCATGCTCTACGAACTTGCTAAAAATCAACACGTGCAAGAAAAATTGCACACGGAAATAGATGATATACTGGATGAAAGCAATGGTGAAGTTACATACGATACACTTGCTCAACTGCCTTATATGGAAAAAGTTTTTGACGAAACATTAAGAAAATATCCTTTGCTTGATCCATTACAACGTAGAGCAAAATATAATTATCAAATTCCTGGGAGTAATTTAACAATTGAAAAAGGACAAGTAATTTTTATACCCGTCACCGCTATTCATTATGATGAATCGATTTATCCTAACCCCGATTTATTCGATCCTGAAAGGTTCGACTCCAAAGTGTCGGCGCAAAGGCATCCTTGCGCGTACCTACCTTTCGGAATTGGTCCTAGGAATTGTATTGGTAAGATATTCAATATTTTAAGATATTCTATAAAATGACATTGTTAATATTCCAAAACTAATTTAAGGGTCATATAACAGATTCTAGCACAGTGTCCATTTATATGATAGATTATTTAAATAATAATAATATTATGACTAAAAACTATCTAGGAATTTGAATGATGAGTTTGACTATTATCAACTCACTGTGGTTATTTTGTCCAAAGTATAATAATTTGTTATAGGTAATCTTAAGCAGTTATATTTGACATGCATTATTTTCAAAAAAATATTGAATGCATTTTAAAAGAGTTACCTACACGTAGCTTTGTTATTGATGGCATTATGTTCACATATATTATATTGATAAATAAACCTCTCAATTACATTTCAATGAAAAATATAAAGTATATCAGAGTAAACTGATATTATAAAATCCTAGTTGCATTTTATACTTTCTATTGACAAAAATTAAACGCTACCATATCAAAGTTATCACTTCACGCCGGTATCGTGCAACCGAAAGGTATCTCCCCGCTCGTGTTGCCTCAATTCCGCCATAATTCAGCATGACACTAACTTTTACAAATCAGGACCATTTCCCCACATAATATTTATTTTACCACATAATGTCAATGCAGTCGTCCATTCTTAACTACGGGGTTTCCTTTTTATGAATTTGATCTTAAAATAAACCTGTTGTGAATTTTCCATATCTATATCTGAATATTTTTTAATTATTTCTGCATCTTTATTTCTTTTTCTTTACTCTTTTGTTGTTTGATTTTATACATCTACGATAAATTGTGATTTGTTTTATATTAAATAAGCAGCGCCTGGCGATTTCACTTGCGTAACCCGCGTCCTCCACTCCTATTCGTAGTAGCGTGATGGTAGGTATACAGTTCCTAAGTAAATGGAGTAACACTTAGTAAATTTTTCAATTCCGTCCAGTAGTCAGCGCATCAAACAAACTCAACAAATCAAACAAACTCTTAAGCTTTGTAATGATATATAAAATTCTCGTGTCACAATGTTAGTTAACATACTCCTCCGAAACGACTACATCGATTCTGATGACATTTTATGTGCGAGATAATCGAAGTCTGAGAATCGGCCAACAACTATTTATCATCTCGATATTTCCACGGGATCGAATCTTACGCAAGTGAAACCGCTGAGCGCTATTAGTGTAGATATCCGTCATCTATATAATTAATAACTTCTATATTTCTTTTTATTTTTATTTTATTCAATTTACTAAAACTAAACCAACTGAATGAATATGAATATTTTCCAGGTATACGGTTTGCTAAGGTGCAGTCACGTGTATGTATGCTCAAACTACTATCCAGGTTCCGAGTCGAGCTATCAGACGACAAGGAAATGACATTTGACAATGCCAGAGCATTAATTGGTCCCCGCAAAGGATTCAAATTACGTTTTATTTCAAGAAATAACAAGGAGACGTTATCTCAAAGAAGATCTTGACTTTCACTTGAAAGAAATATGTCTTCAGAAAATATACAAATCAATTTTTTAACATTCTATAGGCCCTTATAAATAAATAAATAACACAAGATTTGAAATAGATACTGCGTTATTGAATTCATTTAATTTGTTTAATCAATTTCATTACATTTAATTAATTAAGTAGACGCTTTCAGCGCCATCATTTTTCTTTTTTGTTTACTCACGGTAATACATTTACGTACGCCCCTACGTACGGTGCCCAGATGGCTTCTGTGTACACTGTACAGTGTCGGGCTCGGCATTTGGGATGCTATCGGTATAGACGGATCTAAATCCAATTATAGCGGCGGAAAGAAAAGTGGATGCTTTCTGCTGCTATAATTGAAGGTCCCGGATCTGCAAGCAACAGGACCGCTCTAGCGACAGGCTGGCCTCGGCGAAGAGGCCAGACTACTCCTTCTTGGAGACTATCAGGCTGCCTCTGAAGAGTCCCTAACCCCAACGTCGGAACCGTGCAATGGGGTCAGGTTCCCTTCCTGACCCAGTACTCCAACGGATCACGCCACCATTTAGTCCGAAGCGGACCCGCCGGAAGCCTTAATCTACATTATTTGATTAGTATTCCAAGGGGCAGACGAGCAGCCTTTTCATAACAGCTGACGTCCATAACCATCCACGTAAAGTTTACGCAGATACGTCGCTTTCCTTCCTCCTCCTCTATGGACCAAACTTATACAGCACGAAACGCGTGTATCCGAGAGGTACATCCCCAATCGTACCAGTCCAATTTGGCTGCAAAGCGGTCTAATGGTCACCGCACACTTATCAACTCGGAAAGGGATCGTAACCGTATCACCTCGAGCTGCTCAGTATTCTTTGTATGAAACTCCATACTGCAATGCACACTAATGGGAAGCGTAACGTAATCGTCTCGCCTTGAAAAGCGGAGGAAAAGGAACATAAACTTACGTTCCTTTTCCGAGTTGATAAGTGTGCGGTGACCATGACATTGCCTCTTGATTTCGTTTATCCTTCTTGCGATGATTGGCAAACGGCCTATTCCAGTAGTTCGTTGTAAGATTCAATATTATTTAATACACCAAAATATAAAAAGTGTGATAAGGATTACATATTTTATCGATATATTGTGCATTTCAATATACACAATATATCGATTAGACCACACAAACACTAGATTAATCAATCTCTTGCTTCACGTGCTGATAAAAATTGCATTTTTAGAGTTCCGTAGCTAAATGGCAAAAAACGGAATCCATAAGGTTTGACAGACATGACGAATCCAAAGATGTATGTCACTGTCATTTTCCGAAACTATGGGGCCTTCGTAGTTGGAACTTTGTAGGTTCATGTATTCTGTGAAACGCTATTCGAATTTTGAACAAAAATAAAATAATATTTTTTTTTTCATCCAACCTGTATGTAAGGGCTGTCTATGAATAGTTGTTTAAAAATTACATTAAGGTTACTAAAACAATTTTTCGTCAAAATCAATTGTTTGGAAGATAGACGCTTCCAAAGTGGAGAAATGATAGACCCCTCTTTATTTTTTAAATAAGAGAGTGAGATAAAAAATATATATGCTGTAGATCTGAAAGGAAACTTTCAACAAAAATTGATTTGAGCGAGATGTTATTATCAATTTTTAAAATATACTAAAATACTCAAAAAACGAAAACCCAACTTTGTCGTTCATACAAATGCTATGAAAAACCAAGTTACTTATTTTATTTTCTGATAAAAAATGATATATGGTACGGAACCCTTCGTGTGTGAGTCCGACTCACACTAAACCGGTTTTTTACAATGTCATGTTAATTTTTCTGACATTTTCCTCATTCAATATTTTCGGTGGATTCTAATTGGCAGATAAAGATCGTGGTATGTGGAATCATGTCTCTCTGACTACCCTGTTAGGAGGAGTTACCGTGGTGTGTTTTTTATCGCATAATGGGGAAAACGAGCAATCGGAGCTATTTTCATGACTACCGACACCTATAGACATCTGCCTAGAGGCTATACAGATGCGTTGTCCCTTTTGCTCCTCCTCCTTTCTCCATAGGCCGGCTACTTACACAGCGCCCGAAACGCGACAGCACAGCTGTCACTTTACGCCGGTTTCGTGTAAGCGAGAGGTACCTCCCCGGTCGTGCCGCCCAATTCAGCTACACGCGTGCAGCCTGGCACTACCGCTTACACGTGTTGTTGTTCCAACATTTTATTGATAAAAATACCCAAACGCACAAAACGTTTATCATATTGTATCTTATCTGATAAATATAAATGATTAAAAATAATAACAAACTAGATACTGCAATATTAATAAATTAAATAGTAGGTACGTAACTAAATATGAAAGAAAGTAGATTTACTTTCTTTACTTTCTTGGGCTACTACCAACTTTCTTGGGTTAAAAGTCGTTAAAAAATTTTAGTTGAAATCTACTATATAATCAATAAATACACTTTTCAATTTAAAAAAATTTATATATTGTAATTTTGAAATTTTTATAAAGTTATTTATTGGGCGAGCGAAGGGAGGCCACACTATCCCACTGCCAGTACATTTTTATGATAAAACTTTATGAAAAAACTATAAGGCCTTTGGGCTTGGGCTTTAGCATGGTAAATAAAATATATGTCTAGACGTGTTATTTAATATTAAAATAAAATGATGATGATAAAACGATAAATAAAACATAATTATATTGTACTACTAACGCGATCTATGTTTTAAGATGTGCAATTGTGGTAAGAAATATTTGTACTAGCTTAAAAAATCTCGCGGGCCCTGCTAAAGCTGCGCTTTTCCGTTATTTTTAATTTTGTTCTACATATCTTAGCCACAGCCTTCGGTCGTAAAAAGGAGCCTCGAATCAATCAATAACAGGATATAATAGGTATTGGTATACCTAAGGTATGTAGCTGATTTAATGTAGGACACAGATATTCATAATGTCCTAGGTCAGGGCGTTGACATAGAAAAAAAAAATTCTCTGTCTCCCGTAGACAGAGAAAAATTTTTAACGCTATGAAGACATATAAGATCGCCATCTATTGGCGATAAACTTTATGTAATCAGTAATCTGTAGAAAACTGATACTTTGTATTGTCGAAAGATGGCGTAGATAATAGTGTTACAAGGACTGACATCCGCTATGCACAAAACATGAAGGGGACACATAAATAATATTTTATTTATAATTTTATATTTTATTTTCTTTTAAAATACTTTATTTAATTGTTAACATTTTTATATTAAATAGATATTTATAATGTTTGGCTGTATGTACACATGACTTTTGCCTATGCTTTTACTATATTACAGTAAACACACATACTTAAAATAATTAATGAATTGTTGAAAACACTATTTAATTATTTCCATCTTTTATAATGAATAAATAATTTAATAATTAGCATTTAATAATATTAATGTAATAATTGTTTATTTCTGAGTATTTGATTGTTTATAAGTTATAAATATGATCGTAAAAGGGAGATGGCGCGAAATTGTGAATCGCGCCCACTTTTGAATTTGGATGGATGGAATAAACATAATTTTTTCAACATCGTATAATTTATTGCACATTATCCTAATAACTTGCTGCTCATCACCCCGTCGATATCAATAGGTAGAAAGTTAAGGTAACAAATGTTACAAAAGTTTTAAAGAGTAATAATACCTTATTAATTATCAAATGTTTGTATTATTCAGGATATTTCAAAGGAGACATTTTATTTTTGTATGGTCCTTTGGCCTCCATGATTACAGTTGTTAGGGTGTTTCATAAAATATACTTATCGACTCTCAACTTTAAATTTTCAATAAAATCATCTCGTTTTTTGGTTCACAAAATGTTTAGGTATTATGTCTGGGACGTTGGAGTATTGTTCGTAAATAATGATCGTAAATAATGAGATTGTTTTTATTATTGAACCATAAAACCAAATCAAATACAAATTGTGTTTGTATTTTTAATGTGATAGCCGATCTTTTGCCGATCTACAGATTTACGTACATCATGCGCGCCAGAAATGAAACGTCTTCTTTGAAAATCATTGTTTATTAAATCTCGAGACTTTTAACTACAAGGTTAAATATTTATTTATCTATCTATCAACAATAGAATACATTTATTTAAATGTATTCTATTGTTACACGTTAACAGCGACGTCACTTCTAAATTTAACGTTAAGTCTGCTTTTTATTTATTTGTGAGTAGCATTAAGTATATCAAGTTATTATTCACTGCAACGGCACACGCCTATGGAGACATCCGAAGGTTATGTTTGTGTTTAAAAATCACCACACCATAAGGATAACAGTTTCCATCATGGGCTTTTCTATAGTGTTGCTTAAAGTGAAAGTCCAATACCGGCCCTTATACTTTTTGCCAAACCTTCTACACGTGCAGCCTGTGGGCCAACTACAGTCGACGAGCATACAACGCGCTGCGAGTCCAATATAATAACGCCTTTAGGGTGCTGTTCGGACTTCCGCGTTGGTGTGGCGCCTCAGCCATGTTTGCGGAAGCTAAAACTGATGATTTCTATGCAATCATCAAGGTCCGCTCCGCCTCGTTGATGGGTCGCCAGCGCGCCAGTCCGAACTGCCTCCTACAGGTGTTA
>LUGF01053046.1:110823-125505 GCA_001625245.1 Calycopis cecrops
AATTGGTGTCACAATTGGCGTGATTTTTAGTGCATTTTGGGCATTTCAACCTGTTTGACGGACACATTTTCAATGTATGTCCAAACCTCCAACATCTGGAGCACTGTGTAACGGGATACTTATAGGGGGTAACTTCTACTCTTGTGTTATAAATGTATATGTATGATGGCAATGAAGAACCTTTAAAAGAGACTCGAATAGCTTCCGACGCTTCCCAACGACCATCGGCACTATTTCTCCGCTTAAGTCGTTTCAACCCTACTATTTGTGTCTCACAAGATAATCCATCCATAACTTCCTGTTCGGACAAGTCGAGGTCCATGTTTTTAATAACGCCATACGACTGATGTATTTCCAAAGTTTTTTGACATTTGTAATTATTATTTTTAAAATAATCCGAACATAACAATTTCTCACAACTATCTTCATTACTGAATTGAATAAGAACTTTATATGAATTAATATATTTAATCTGTATAATATCAGTGATGCTTTCCGCATTTAATATTTTAGCTAGTTTAAACTGTTTCGGTAGAACTTCAGTACAAGTAATGCTTACTTCAATCTTACTCTCAGGTATTCTTGTCGAGTTCTGACCTTCACGTGCGAATCGTTTGCCTTTTCTCGAAATAGTTGTCCACATTTCTTCTTGATCCACTTCTCGGCCTCGTTTATAACTACTTTTCTCCGTTTCATTAATATTATTCTCCATATCATCTCGTATTTGGTTTAAGTCCTCCAAACTACTCGTCAACTCACAATTTTCCGCCGTCATATTACTCACATTACCCAAATTAGTTTGTACAGCTTCATTTAACCCGTTATCTCTAATATCCATCAGTAGGGAACATCGTCTTAAAGTGCATACAAAAAAACACGTACGTCGCGCGACGAGCAATGCAAAACCGGTTTCGATTGCAACGGCATGCGCGTCCAACGATACGGAGCGCCCGCGCGCGATTGACTACCTACATGTTATTTAGTGGACATCATCGACTAATGTTGTTAGGGTGCAAATTTATCCTAACATTATTATTATTATTATACGAATTAAGCACTTCTACAGATGCCTTAAGTTTTCGCGAATATTACTCATTAGTCGTTAGAATAAAACAACTTTAATGGAGTTTATCGTGGTTTATTTAATTAACAAAAAGAACATTTATCACCACCTGTGAGTTGTGACCATACTTTCAGTAAAGCTTTTGAATCGTCAGGCTTGTATCTTGTTACTATCCCCGAAGGTTGTAAAAAAAAGGCTTGTATCTTGTAAATAATACTTGTAATGTGGGTGATAGAGTGATAACTTTAAGTACGCGAGCATAAGGTGAAAAAGGCCGTCGAGCCACAAGTACGCGTACTTTCTCGCACGTCTTTTACCCACTTTAAAGTTGTTTTATTGTAATACTAGTTGACCCGACACCCGTTATCTTCTCAAAATATGTTGTCATAGTAATGTCGATCCGTTATTTAGCCCATAGTATATTCAAGTCGAGATACCGACTGCACTTAGATCATTTAATAAATGATCTACGCGACTACAGCACTATACAGGGTGAAAAAAATAAAAAAGAGACAACAAAATTGGCACTGGTATAACAATGGAATAAAAAAGGGTCTCTACCTGGATTTGCCCATTTTGAGTACTGAACTTTAAAAATTCGTAACTCTTGTATTTTTAGAGATACAATGTTTATTTTTTATTTTTTTTGAAAGCTAATACATTCAAAAATAGTAATAAATTATAAAACAAATCACGAAGTAGGGGTTTATTTCATAGAAATTTGAGTTGATTTAAAAAAACAGAGAAAAAAAGGGATTTTGTACACAAGTATTTAAAAAAATGAAGTATTTAAAGCCATTTTTGTTGCCTATTTTTTTATTTTGTCCTCATCGCTAAATACTTGGCATTAATTTGTCGTTTATTTCATCAAAATCGGCCAGCTAGTTTGGGAGGAATAAATTTATTTGTACATAGAGGTCAACATTCGGAAAACAAATGTTTAGTGGCAGATAAAAAAAATAGTTTATTTTTTTTAGAAATTTTTTAGACCCATTTTGGTCGATAGTTTTCGGTCTAATTTCACCCAGTTTCGGGGTTGCACTTTAACGTGAATCACCCTGTATATGTTGATAAATTATAGCCATTATGATACCGAATACTAAAACCTAATATAACAAATATGTTTAATCAAAATCCATCCAGTAGTTTTTGCGTGAAAGCCGCACAAGACAGACAAAATGACATCTACTACAGTTTTATTATATCTATAGAAATAGATATTTCAGGAGAACCTCTTGTAAAACATTAGTAAGATACCTCATCGATACGGATCCCTAAATAACAATTCCTATATCAACGCCATAGTTACGCCAACTATACATTACATGCTCTGCTTAATGAAAAACATAAAAAATAGTCCCTGAATGTAGTTTCAAAGCAAATAATAGCCCGTGTTTAAACAACTTCCAGTTGGGAATTTTCTATTTGCGTGTTGAGTTTTTTTTATTTTAACGTTGGTACTTTTTCACTCAATACCGACAAATAAAAAATAAACACTTCACCAACGCAATTAATCAATGAAAAGCTCGTATGCAAACATGCAAGTGAAAATATGTTATATACAGCAACATTTTGCGGTGAATTCGAATTGATGCTGTGTTGTTTTTGTTTATTGGTGGTGTTTGATTATCGCGTAAAGTAGTAAGATTATCGCGTAAAGTAGTTTATATAATATTATATAATATATAAGAAGACTACACTGCATGCTTGCATGCAGCCGAATTGAGCCGGCACGAGCGGGGAGGTACCTCTCGCTTACGCGAGACCAGCGTAAAGTGACAGCTGTACGCGTTTCGTGCTGTGTGTTTGTAGCCGGTGGCCCATGTAGGTGGGGAGATAAAGGAGAGCAACGCATCTGTATAGACTCTATGCGGATGTCTATGGGCGTCGGTAGTCATGAAATTGGATCTGATTTATCGTTTGCCGGGGAGAGTTTCCCCGGTCGTGCCGGCCCAAATCGGTTACACGCATGCATGCAGTGTAGCACTACCGCTTACTAAAATCCATAAGTGCATGTTTGGTCGAACCTGGACACATAATCGAGCCTCAACGCTAGTCACTCAACCACCGAGGCTCTGTTTATTTCAATATCTGCAGATAAAACCTTAATAAAGAACGCCGTAACGATAAGCAAATGACTTTCGCAATAAAATATTTACGAGGCTGGAGCTAAAAATATTGTGCACGCCGATATTATTTGTACGGGAACACCTGTTCATATTTGTGCTCAGGCGTACGCGGATTTGAATTAGAATGGTCCTTGATTAGACCACGCTCCGCTGCTTCCATTTGGATTTGATTCGATGGCAAATATATGGAAATATTCCGTAATTACAACCTCTTGAAGGCTGTATTTTGTACAAATGTGTAATCATGGTTTTGAAATAACTTGCATTTCGATGTACCTTCGTAGGACAAGGTATTAATTTTCGCTGTAGGGACCGTAAGTCATTACAATAAAACAACTTTTTTCAACGGACTTTGTCGCGGCTTATTTTATTATTTCCCAAGCCCGACGGTTCAGAAGCCTTGTGAAGAAGGGTGGACTGAGATGACAAATGTCCTTTAGTCACAAATTATAAAAACTACCCGAAGATTTTTAATTATTAAGTTGTTCCGTGTAACGAAAAATATATCTTTCTATCTCAATAATTAAATCAAATACCGAACGTATAACCAGAGATATGTTGATATTTTATGTTTGATTTTGTTATGGTTACTTTTATATTTTTTACTTTTACATCTCACATACAGCTGCTGAGTTTGTTTCGCCGGTTCTTCTCAGAGCAGGCTGGGTTGAACCGGTGGTAGATTTAATTATTGACGTTCAAAAAGTAATTCCTATAATTCTATTTTGAATAAAAACTTTTTCATTTTCATTTGATTTAATTATTTTTAACTGTGTCCCAACCAGAAGGGTGATTCCTTCATCAGTCCATTTATTTTTTTTATTGAAAAATGAATGTTTTTTAATTTTAATAGCCTCACGTATCAACCTTGGTAGGAATCCGGTGTTCTTTGCTGAGGATTTGAAGAATGAAATTAAAGTTGTTTTGTATTGTAATATACGCGTAAGCATTTTACTGTAAACACTTTCCGTCGATGTTTGTAAACGGTATTATTTAACAATCGAATGAATGATTATGAACTAAAATTTTGTCTTTGTTCAATTATACATCCCACATAGAAGAATAAAATAATAATAATGACAAATACCTAGCTGCGTAATGAATTCTTAAGTATAAGGGAATGTTACACATTGTATCTATTTTTAGGGTTTTTATAGCGGTTTCAGAAGCTGTATATTACGTAAAGCAAAAACTTCGGGTGCATTATTACGAAAATTGTGCGAACGGAGGAGTATGAATAATTGAACAAAGATTTTTTTGTATTTTCTGAGGATCAAACTACAAATTATTAATACCTGTGTGTTTGTGCGTGTGACTAGCCCATTGTCGATTAAGCTAGCTTATTCTTAGCGTCATATCGAATAGTTTGTCGTATGGTATCATTACGAATCCTGACGGATTATTAACATTACGATTAATTTAGTTCTTTTTAACTTTAAGATGTATTAGTTGCTGAAAACAGTCTGGCAAAACCTAACACTTAACTCTGGTAACAAGGATGTGTAGAATATGATGTCGTATAATTAGAATTTGGCATACATAATTAAAAAAATCCTTTAAAAAACCTAAGGATCGTCCACGTGCGATAATCTGTGACCGGTTTTTTGTAGGAGGAAAATAGAACATATTGATAGTAATATAGCACACATCCTACAAAAAGTATGTCATAAATAGTGATAAGAATCGTAGGAAAGGATCTGCCCGTCTATCGGCCTAACATAAAGTCTGACGTGGGCGAACGGCCTTCAGGTTACAGTCAGAATAGAAAAATAATTATTTTCTGCAATAAAAATGGGATGTGACTGTACCATTACTGGGTGGATAAATGTAAGGTAACAAATAACGATTGCGAGTGCATTGACGATTACAATGAACATCTTACCATCTACGAGACACAAGTTATAGTAATTGCAAATATCGATAGAAAGGAACATAACCAAAAACTGAGACGTTTCCCCCTCGACTTCTCACGGTTTGTCGTTTCCTTAACTTTTTTATCCTTGAGCTATCCACTGGAATAATTTAGTTTTGGATATAGCATACAGATTATAGATTCGGAACTATAGCGCCCAACTGTATCTCATTTTGTTATCATTATATTTTTTGGAATGTCCCCTATGGTAGCCTTAAATATAGTACATATTCACGTCATAAAGGTAAAAGAAGTTATGTTCTTATATTTTCTTTGGCGATTTTTTTAAGATAAAAATATATACGAATTACATTGATGACATTTGATGGCACCGTTGATAGCGTTGTCCTCGCCGCGCCAGCGATGTACGCCGCATAAATCATCGCGAACGCTGATAGCACTGAAACATCGTCCGATCTCGCGCTAACGACTCGCTCGGAAATTGCAATACCTACTCATATGTCACGGAGCGCGCCAAAGCATTCCCATTGATGTGAAACGACTCGGCCAAAAACGCCAGACCCCTCACGCGAGCGCTCTCCGGCCGGATGTCTGCTGATTACCCCTGAATTAGGGCGCAAGATATAATTGCCCTTTGCAATTGTCATACATCGAATTGACATTCGTTCTAACTAGTGATGTTTTGCATATCAACTGGAGATTGCCACTCGGCGTGGTATTCGCTTATTACGAGGAAGCTCAGTTATAACTGTAGGACTAGTAACTTAAGAGTTTTGTTCAAGTGTAGTTGGTATATAAGGGGTTGACGACTCCAACCGTAAATCGATAGGCATAGAAATTGACCCACTTACGTTATACGTATACTTATACGTTAACATTTAATCAACACAAAAGAAAAGCTCTTAATTGATTGGTTCTCTAATTGAAAGGTTCGTAGACGATGTCGAATTCGTACACTGCGCCAATTGCCAACAATACGGCCACACAGCAAAATACTGCAGGGGATAAAAACCTATGTTGTAACCACTGTGCTGATGCCCATAAAAGCCCAAACTGCCCCAATAAAGACAAAGAGAATTTTAAACCAACCTGTGATAGCTGTAAGCGTTAACACAAACCAACAAACCACGCCACTGTCTCTTTTGATTGTACCACATACAATACTAAAATAGAACATCTTATTCGTTAGAATACCATATGTATAATAACATATATAATTCATATATTACATAGAACCTAATACGGATAAATTAACCATAGGACAGTAAAATCTTCATAATAATAAACAGGCGATATTTGAATTAGAAAAGATCACGGCAGATTATAACTTACATCTCGTACTCGTCCAAGGTCAATATCAAATCCCGTCTGTAAGATCTAAAATAGTACAAATTAATAATCGAGCTCGAGCCGGTAATTATATTACGCATTCAAAATTCACTGTGACGGCCCTGACTTATTTTTCGACCCCTCAATGTTTAGTTGCGGAGGTGTCCTCTCATTTTTTCGGAGTTTACGTAGTTAGCTACTACTTTCAGTATTCTGATTCCATCGATCCGCATTTACTTACGTTTTATCCTACAATCCCTTGCCGGTAATAAAATAATCATAGGCGTGGATATAAATGCGTCGTCTCCATTGTGGCACGGCAAAATGCGGTATACGGGCCGCGATCGTAGAAACGTTATTGAAGACTTTATAGCTAAGTTAAATCTCACAATACATAACACCCCCGACCTTGATAATTTTGTCATAAATATTACTGGCAGCAAATAAATATAACTAAATCACAATAATACCCCTGATAACAACAAAGTAACGTTAGGTTTAATCCATATCAATTCATTTATTTATATTTCCGTGGTGCATAATAGGGGGCTTCAACTGGCTCCTCTCTCTACTTCTTGGCTTATTTAAGTCACTGCAATCCTATAGTATCTCCCGGTTTGATTAGGGAGGGAAATCGGAATTACTTTCTACTCTTCCTACTTTCTTCTGAATAAATTCGTTGCGGGTCCCAAGACAGATTTAGCTTCTCCTTCGGACCCCCTGAGGTCATATCAAAGGTTCGAGTGTAGTTGCTGCTGCCAATCCTGGCGACATAGAAGTAGCAGCGGTGGGAGTGGTGGAAAGTGGTGGGCCAAAACCCATATTTAAAATATACAGGGTTGATAAAAGCAAGTGGCGTTAAATAAAACCACATAATATTTAATGTATGATACATTAAATATGTGGTTCCAGGCTACACAACAGAAATCAGATCAATCGGAGCAATAGTTTAGCCAGAGAAATTTTTTTTCTCACTTCCTATCTCGCCATGTATCGTCAGCTGATCGCGAGCCTGGTCGACTATGGGCGGCCGGGGTCATTCACCCCGTGCGAGGTTGCCGCTCGATGTAGCGCGCCTGTAAAAAACATGAATCATGATCACACTTTTCTATCGGGAAATGGAAATGGACCCATCAGTGTCGGTGTGTATGGCAACGTTGGACATATTAAACTTTTTTTACATAGGAGGGAAAAACCAGAGAGACAGTACAACTTTTCCATAGAAATGATAGCTACTTTGTCACATTTACTGAGGTGTCATGCGAGGAGTACCGGTCATATCGATCCAATTCAGCTAAAATTATTATCCAACTAGTGATCCCGCGACGATCGATATTCGATCTAAGTAAAACTCTTTTGAAATTAAAAACGAAATATCATATGACATGTTATGTCATCGTAACTAAGGTAAACAATTTATAGTGCCACAAACTTATCTGACCCGGTGACAGCTGGTGACAGCAGCGCTCTAGAGGGTCAGATATGTTTATTGTTTGTGGCGTTATATGTAGATTTTTCAACACTGCCAAAAACGCATACAAACTTCAATAATTACGTGTGTCTTAAACATTAATGTGTCAAATGCATGGTAGTGTGTTTAAACCCTTATTTATTAAATTAAAGTACTGTATAAGCATTTTTATTAAAAAATATTAGCGTTCTGCACTTCTCTTACACCTAAACTAGTGTGTGCCAAATTTCATACTCTTTTGTTGCGCCAATCTCTGGAACGACCGGTCTAGTTATATATTTTTTTCAGTATCAGTTTTTCCATTTAGCAAGAAGGGTAACCGTAACCGACTGCTTTCAAAAAACGATTTACGTTATCGAAGTTGCGGGCGTCCGTTAGTTACTAATAATAACCATGGCAAGTGAAATTCACTGTAACTAGATTAACGTTAATTAATATTCAGACGTGGGTTAATAACGTCAAACGTTTCCCGAACACGCCACATGCAGGATAATGAGTAATGAAGTCAGGATCCGTTAACAAACGTCAAATTTTCCTTACAGACACTAAGAGGAGGAGGTACAATTAGTAGTACCTGTTGAACCACGTGTGCCGTATATATATTAATCTGTTTAGTGGACTTAACTCCTAAAGAAATAATATTAAAGTCCGTTGTAAGAAAAAATATGAGGAGTAAAATTACTGAGCAAAAGCTTCTTTCAAAGAACGTCAGGATGCCCGATGTTCTCTCATCAACTGCAGCGACAACAACAAACACATTTCCTAACTCGTGCACAGCTCTGGGGCTCGGTACCGGCGAAGTGACAGCTGTGCTGTCGGTGTCGTGCGGTGTGTATCCGGTGCCTCATGAGGAAGTAGTGCCCTCTCTCTGCAGATATACAGATATGGGCGTCGATAGTCATGAATTTGGTTCTGACTACTCGTTTGCTCTCTTACATTATAAAAAAGGTAATACGATGTTACACTTTAGCACGCCGCAATGATCAACGTCAACCCAGCCGCAGGACGCACCTAGATATCATATGTAGTTGCATTAAAACACTAAGAACGCCCGCGGTCGCTACCTTAATAGTGTTGTTAGTGGAAAAGCCGAAACGACGCCAATTATATGGCGGCTGGTTAATTAGTTCGCGTCCGTCATACGACCGCACCGCTCGGTTACAGGACTTGTATGTGTGTGTGCACCGGTATGCAGTAGAAAGGACTATGTTATAGCGGTCCAGCAGAACTAACACGACAGAATCGTTATATTTCACTATATAGTCGACGTCGACGGCTCCCACATTCGTGATTAGATCCGAGATGCCATATTGACCTTGCCTATAGTAAACGAGCACTCATACGATTGGATTTAGATATTTTGGCAGACTTCCCATGAGCACCTTCCAGTTTCATCGTGAGACCATCGATAGGCGTAAATTGCCGGTAAAATATTTCAAATTAACCCAAACATTATATTGTTGCGATATTTTATTGCAAAGTTCACGTGACCATCTACCACCTGCGTCATCAGATAAACTTGACGATTTGGTAATAATGCATTCAACTTACATAATATGTGTACGAAATTTCAGCTCCCAGGTCCCGTGACCACCATCCTGAATCATCAGATATCATCTAATTTTAAAGACCTCAAAATAAATCATCTGTTATTCGTGCACCACGCATCGCTTGAAAATTGCTTAACAGCAGTACCGTCAGGGTCTGCAGACCGAAGATAGGACCTATCACTATCGACTATTGATGCTTGAGAGTGACTAGAGAGTGAGAGTTTGCGAGGTGGTGATGTCGTGCAAAGAAACAGCGGCACGCATCCGACAAGAAGCTGTGGGTAACTTACGAATCGGATAAGAGCTCGCAGAGGGCGCTTCTTAAATCGTCTTCTGCCACGAAAAAATGCGTCAGGGGTTATATGATGGGCACCTGATCCCATGAGGCTAACAAGTCATCGGGATCGCTCTAGTAGCCTGAGCGACCCCTCTCGTGACGAAGACCGATCCTCCAAAGAGAACCGGCCAGTCGCTGGGCTATCCTGTTGCTGATAGATCCTGGATACCCCTCACCACAGCTGCTTAGGATTTTCGCAAGTTTTTTAGTCGGTAGGGGCACGCTTCTAGTGCCGAGTCCGACACACCCTTCCGGCTCACCCAGGGCTGGTTGGAAGGTGCATAAATGCCTGTGTCACAAAAAAAATAAGAACAGCAGTGATATTCGTGACCCGTAATGAGCCGGCCACATCAACGTCCATAAATAATGCTCTCACAGATTAGAAGAAATAGATACCAGACGTGGACTATCGTCATCAGAAGTTTGATAGTCTTTCGTTGTTATTACACAACTGCGTTATAAGAATGGCAATGTTTTTCTTCGTATTTACGTATTTGATTGTTTAAATTTGCATTGTATTTTGCGAGATTCTTCTATACCTTCACCTTCAGGTACGTATCTTAAAGAAAGTGACGCGTGTCTGGTTATCGAACGTCTTGCAGTCTTCGTCCGCCAAGATAGCGATGATCTCAGCTGCGGCGACTGCATGACAACCCAAATCAGCTGCCTCGTAAGTAGGAAATTGGAATCAGAGCCACAGCACTCACGTGACTTTTAGACGCGGCGACCGGCAACTTTGCGACTGCATCCATGCAATCGCAGGATTTAGCGACTCTCTGCGACCGTTGTCGTCGTGCGACAATTTCGCGACTGCAGACGCGACTTTAATTGGCATTAATTGACGTCATACATTAGCGTCTAAGTCCCAGGTTCTGGCGTCTTGGAGTGCGTGCTCCCCGCGTCTAGTGGCTGCATCCAGCGTCTAAAAAGCGAATTAATCGCCGGTCGCCGCGTCTAAACGTCTCGTGTGTACTGTAGTGTAGTGAGTGGAAACTCCATACTCGTAATGAGTGGAAACTCCATGATTGTAATGTTTTTTTAAAAAACCTTGCAATTCGAATTTGAAGAAAAGAACAATTTGAGAATTTTCCTCTTTGACAGAGAAAAATATTTATTCTAGATCAGATTTACATATACGAAGAAATGGAATGCAAGTGAATTGAATAATCGAAACTTAGCTAGGATTTTATATAAATAAAAAGTGTATTCATGCCACAACATGAAATAATATAATAAATATTTATATTATCATATCCAAGTTTTTCCTTGTAATTCAATCCTGATGGAACAGTATAGCTAGGGCAGTGATCGCCGCAAAGAGGAGCTACGCCCGAAAAGAAGCCGGCATCACAATACTGTCGCCCTTAGAGTTAACGAACAAAATCGCAGTTCCACGACCGCGTCGGGTGCGGATGAAAACCACTCCGTGAGTTGTGAGCCTCAATCTAAATTATCATCCAATATACTTTGTTTATTACAATTCTATAATAATGAGCAAAAATGCAATATATCTTACTAAATGCATCGAACAATATAATTATTGTATTACTTGACTATCCTGTTGGATAGTTAAGTAATAAACATAAACGTAAAACGTAAATAGTAATAAACGTAATACAATAAGTGAGTCATCTTTTTTATGATATAGGGGAGGAAACGAGCAGTCTGAGCCATTTTCATGACTACCGACGCCCACAGACATCTGCATTGAGGCTATACAGACACCTGGCCCTCCATTCTCCTTCCACCTCCATCGACCACCGGCTACTTACACAACGTAAGAAACACGACAGCACAGCTGCCACATAATACGCTCTCGTGTAAGCGAAAGGTACCTCCCCGGTAGTGCCGGCCCAATTCTACTGCATGAAAGCATGCAGTGAGGCACTACCTCTTATCAAAATATCAATAAATTTCCCAGTAGTATACTAAACCAGGAGAAAAGTATATGAAGGATAGGATTTCACTGCACCAAATAAGTGCATGTAGAAGATTTGCAATAAAAACCAGCCTCACAATTATATTTACCATGGTTAGCCACGCTACCAAAGAATTGTAGCCAAAACCATTGTAGCCGATTTTGGAAGAACGAGTTTGTAGATCTTACAAGTAGGATTGTGATTTACATTTAAAATATCGCAATATTTGAGATGATCAAATAGCTGGAGGCAAATTATTCCATAATGTACCTCTAAAAATGTTGGTGCGTAAAAAATCAAATTTCTGTTAGTAATGTTTATGAGTAAAGGTATTTTAAAATGAACACTATTTTATAATAGAAATAGGTTGATAATCATTTAAATTTAAGCCCTATTGGTAATGGGGAAAAAATATTAAACGTGTATCAATCAGTCCATATGCTATGTACAATGCACATATTTCAATACAATAAGCTTGACTTATTTTGCTGCGTATTACACTTTCATAAATGTTGAACTTTATCCAAAAACTCCTTAAACATAGAAGGCTTATTCGTGACACAATTGCTTTTTTTTAGGTAGACTCTACCCTAACAGGCTGAAGGCCCAGTGCAGCTTCATCTGTATGAGAGGCGAGTGCCCTAAGGTAGCTCGAGCCTCTGTATTTATGGTCGATGGGGGTGCAGACCCCCCCTTCTTTCCCAGCTAGTCTGGGAGGAGGCAAACCGGATTATTAAGATTTATAGGTTATGCTATTATTATCTTGGCCAGAGGGACACAATTGCCCATTGTTTGTTACGTGAACGTAAATCCTGTGTATAAACGAAGTTGAACGAAGACTGGGTTAAAATATAAACATACATTCACACACTCATACACCCAACGAAACGCAATTGTTAAATTGAATCAATATCGTGTGAACGAGAGGTCTCGCCGGTGATGCTTGCCCAATTCAGCTGCAATGCAACAGGGCAGTATCGATCATGAAGTTTTCGAACCACAAAGTTAGGTTTGTCTCGAATACAATATTTTCCACATAACCCACATATTTATGATTTTTTACATTATAAGAGAGTAAATGATCTATATAAACCTTTATGTGGCCATTAACACAACACGAAATGCAACAATTCAAACGATACACATGTCAATTGTTTTCATTCAATTGTCACTTTACGCCTGTCGGTTATGTAATTGATAAACTTACACATGCGATTGCTCGCACACTTTTAGTAGACAACGAATTTAAGTTAGTAATGATTTTTCAATGATTTAAATATAATTTACTAGTTTTCAGGTTTACTCCTAAATCCATATTTTTTTTTTATGTTATAGGAGGGCAAACGAGCAGCCGGAGCCATTTTCATGACTACCGACGCCCACAAACATCCGCATAGAGGCTATACAGATGCGCTGCCCTCCTTTCTCCTACACACCGCACGAAACGCGACAGCACAGCTGTCACTTTACGCCAGTCTCGTGTAAGCGAGAGGTACCTCCCCGGTCGTGCCGGCCCAATTCGACTGCATGCAAGCATGCAGTATGTCACTACCTTTTACCAAAAAATGTTCTTACTTCTTGCCAAATTTTACAACTGTAGGTCAACGGTAAGTGCCCTACGGGTTTTAGGTTTTCGAAAAAGAGCGTTTTTATACAAAATTGTGCACAAATAGCTATAACGTTTTTTGCCTTAACTTAGAAGTATATTTTTTTCATGGCATCGAGAAGTAATAGACCTCAATATGTGCGATGTGTATAGTGTATATAGGCGAGACAAAAAAATGTTTGACAAATGTCAGAATCACTACAAAAACTGTCTACGACAAAATTCTTTTCTCTGTCTACGACAAAAACACCGTCATATATTTTTACTGTCATTAGTATGTAATCGGGTCGCTATGGCCTCTTACTGACGTAAAATAATTGTCTTATATGTACTTCTTCTACTGTCTCTTTTCTTTTCCGATGATTGGAAGTTAATTTGAATGTCTCGCTTCCACGCTTTGTACATCGTTCACGTAGTGAGAACAATTCTAAATCTATGGTTGAAAGATAGAAAAACAGGACGATGAAAGGACATTATAATTATCTACTTTGTGATTCAATTGCGTTATCTAAATAAATCTGGGCATTCCACATAATCTTATCAAAGACAAGGAATCGTATTAGTGTCGACGTGATTTAATTTTTATCAGACGGGAAATTAAATGAAACAAAAAAGTTTTTATTTAAAATCTATACTAATATTATAAAGAGGAAACCTTTGTATTTTTGTATGTTTATATTGAATAGGCTCAAAAACTACTGGACCGATTTCAAAATTTCTTTTACCATTACTTAGAGGGATTCTTTCGAATTCGTATAGGCTATATTTTATCCCGAAAAAATCTTCCTATGGGGTGCTATGGGATGTTTTTCACGGGACTACTGGACCGATTTCGAAATTTCTTTTACCTTTACTTGGAGGGATTCTTCCGAATCCGTATAGGCTATATTTTATCCCGACAAAATGTTCCTATGGGATGCTATGGGATGTTTTTCACGGGATCGAAATTTGCGCGGGTGAAACCGCGGAGCGCAGCTAGTGTAGAATATTTCTATTCGACCATCAATTATATCTCACACCGGTTCAACCTTAGCCGTTACCCGAGCCCAATCGGCAAAACAAACTCAGCAGGTATTAATCACTAAGGAGTGAACGATCAATCAAAGCCTTTTCATAACAACCAACGCCCACAGACATTCGCTTATATTACGCAGACGTGCTGCTTTCGTTCCTTCCTCATTCACCTTTGAACACTGCGTAGTATTTTTTCGACAGTGCCATATGAGCGAGAAGAACCCAAATCATGCCAACAAAATTCGAATACAATTCAGCATGGCACTACCTGTTGAGAAAGAAAGAAAGAAAGAAAACATTTATTTACTAAGACACACAATTTAAAGTTACAGAGTTTACAAATTATAAAACGTTGGTCGTCCTTGTAAATCGGTCTCAAACTCGGCATTTG
>LUGF01053046.1:137471-151446 GCA_001625245.1 Calycopis cecrops
CTCAACTCGACCTTTGGACTCGTCACTCGACAGCCTTGTTCGCATTGGTCGAGTAGTTTAGTCGAGTAGCGAGTAATTTAGCAGCTAAACGTGTCTGAACACCAAAAATTTAGTCGAGTAATTAGTCAAGTAATTTAGTCAAGTCGATAGATTTCACTCTATTTTTTCGGGCGAGTAGCGCCCCCAGTGCTTACGGCATGTATTCTCAGCAATGTTGTGTAATGTTGTCTTTCTGATCCATTACATTTATAGGAAAAGTACAAAATATTCCTGTCTGAAGACTTTTTACGTACTTTTTACCACTGAAAATGAAATCAGTTCAACTGATGAAAGAGTTTTAAATAGTTCCCTTTTTTCTATACAAGATACTGTTTTTAATCGGAGACAACCGTCTCAGCGATTACCTGTTCCTCGAATAGAACCAAATCAACCACGCGTCAATTGAGAAAACGTCGCTGAAACAAATTACTCCTGCACGAAATTATCTACTGTTCTATCTAGTGTATGACAGCATTTCAAGCTTCACAATAGAACAAAGGGAAATATTTATTAAAGTCGTTCAAAGCATTTCAAACAATAAAGGAAAACTGTTCCATTTAGACGCCCCAGGTGGCACTGGAAAAACCTACCTGACGAGAGCAATCCTTGCTGGAATCAGAAGTCAAAAAAATATTGCTCTAGCAGTGGCATTGTCAGGGGTTGATGTCACATCGCTTCCCGGTGGAAAAATAGCTCACGTTATGTTCAAAATCCCAATTGATTTAGACAGAACTGAAACACCAACATGTGCACGTGCATAAAACGAAACTACGACAAAGAAAAATGAAAAAAAGCTCTTGATTGAACATTACGTGATATTCGCTGAGATGACAGGCCTATGGGTAATATCCCTCTTCTTTTGTCGGGCAATTTTCAGCAGACCCTTCCTATTATAAGTCGGGCAACTTGATCAGATGAATTAAATGCCATTCCATCAGATGAAGGAAATCAAATTGAAGTAAAAAAAAAGTCATAAACTATGAAATCCATGCCAGGCCATAGCAAAAGCAATATACATATAGATTTTGTATTAACTAATTATTTAGATACCTTTTTATTTGACGGTTTACTTCTGTTTTCATTTTTTTCTTTCCTCCTTCATCTCTTTCTTTAAGTTAATTGTCATTTATCCATCGTATGATATCCACACTTTTTAATTATATTACTCATAACTCATATTTATTTTTGTTTTTATTAATTTATTATTTCTTTGTATTAAATGTCATAAGCTGTTTAGCGCCTAATTACCTCCTAATAGACATCGCCGTACCAAACACAAATAACCTAAAACAAAAACACGGCGAAATAATACAAAAATATATCCCACTCGCAGACGAAATTAAACAAATGTGGCACCAAGATTTACATATTAGCTAAACTAACACCCTCAATACAGAACTACGATTATTACTCGATCTAAATAAATATAATAATATGTAAACAAATATCTGAGGACTTTACACACCACATTAGCCTAGCCCCGTGCTAAGGACTTGTGTTACGGGTACGAACGGAATATATTTAATGTTTTATAAATTTAAGATTTTTATTATATAAATACATATGATACATAATTATATGAACAATGAACACCCATGACCAAAGCAGGATTCGAACCCGCGACCCCTGGCACAACATGATCCACTTATCCTAGCCATGTACCATTGCGCCAGCGCTGGCGTGGTCGTCAAATCAAAACACATGCAAAAATCAGTAGTAATTGCTACCTGTTCAATAGTAATTTGCTACCTGTTCAATAGTGCGTCATTTTCTCAACCCAACATCATCTTCAATTACGTCATAATCTAATATATAAAATTCTCGTGTCACAGTTTTCGTTGCCATACTCCTCCGAAACGGCTTGACCGATTCTCATGAAATTTTGTGAGCATATTGAGTAGGTCTGAGAATCGGCCAACATCTATTTTTCATCCCGATATTCCCACGGGATCGAAAGTTACGCGGGTGAAACCGCGGGGCGCAGCTAGTATCATTAGAAAATTCTTATTATTATTATTACCTCATGTGCATACTTCATTCACCATATGATTTAGGATACTTGGCAAGTGCCCGTACCCAAATCAGTAAACCAACAAAGAGTCCAGACAAAGTGATTTGAATAATAATAATAATAAATAACATTATTGCAGATATTCATAAACCAAAATTATTTTAGTTAGTTAGTAATGTAGACAAATATAAAATTAAATGACTTCTCTTTATTTGAATCAGATCGGCTCTGGATGGTAGCTTTTGTACACTCCATACAACAACATGTGACAGTTAAATTGTCGTGTTTCGTTCGATTTGTGAGTTTCTCTCTTCATTCTTTACGAGTTTAGGACGACAGAATAAAATGAAGGTGGAGAACGCATTTATACAGGGTTACGTTTTGGTCACCAGCCAAATATTAAAATAAGGACGGAAACACCATTCCAAGGGTGTGATTTAAATTTGATCGTCTAATTGTAATATTTTGTTAATTAAAATCGATTTGCAATGGTCCTTAAAAATACATCGATCGTAGTTCGCACTCGAAATGTGTCGACTTCAAGGTCAGTGACGCCGGCCATCGCGACCCGTGAGTCACGTGCCACGTGGTGACTGAGAAATAAGTTTATAACATGGGACAAAGTAATTGTATCAAATTATAATTATAAAAAAAAACAAACCTAAAAAACAAAATTATTGTTTTTTTTTCTTCATAAATCGAATGTATTATTGTTTCTGAACCGAATCTGAAAATTTGACCGGTGACCAAATAGTAACCCTGTATAACGGCTACTTGTGCGCATATTTAAGAACGTGGGTATCCTATAAAAACCTTGACTGCTCGTTTGCCTTTTAATTCAGAAAACATCTTCAACATATCGTCGTATCCTACAAATAATGCCACTGTGGCTAAAATGGCTTTTTATTTTTATTGCTTATTTAAAATCTACTACTAATTTTGAGTTATATGCATAAAATAAATAACAGGATATCAATTTTTTTTCAATTCAGAAATCATGTTTTAAAAATAGCCACTATTGCTGTCTCTAAAATCATCCGGCGAAAACAGCCACAGCAGTCACAGTGGCCTTTTAAATTTCCACTAAAAAGTGACAGTATATACCGAATCTATGATATCGGTATGGTATCGGTTACCGCGGACGTTCCTGAACGCTTCAAAAACACGCAGCGAACACGTGGTCGGTATCAGAGGTTTTAATATATATTTAATGAAATATTAAGATTATAACGTACAAAAGCTTCATTTTGTTAACAGTTTAAGGTAACATAATGTAAATAAATGTTTGTACTCTTTATTTATGTAATTTTATAAACTCCGTAGATAAAAGGCGCTATTACATCAGTGACTTTCTTCCACGGAAATGTCATATGGTGATATTATAAAGAGTTGTTAGTCCTAAACGCTTTTGTGGCCTTATTCTGCGTAAAATATTTCGAATTTCGGGAACATACCGACGAAAAAAGGCGTAACGTTCTTTATTTCTTTGGCACCTGCTTTTTAATCGGAGAATAACGACATAAGGGACAAATTTTATAGAAATATTGAGTTATAAATCATTTTTAGAACTTCACAATATCCCTAGCATTATACAACAATAATTTAAACATTAACATTGTAAAAGTAACTAGTGGTATAGACATGATACAAAAAAATGTGTCTTCTGAAAAGTTGTCTTTTTGCAGTTGCGCTTTTATTCGTAGGATACGACGATATAATCATAATAAATATAAAAAGAAATAACTATCCAAGTGTCCTAGTAAACTATCAGGTTGAAAAAAACTATGAAGATATAACTGCCACAGAAAATACTAAATTAATATTTACCAATTCTTTCTGTACAGAAGCGGCAGTGCCATCTTGACGATAACTGACAGAGATCTATATCTAACAGTGTATACATAAAGACTAATGATGATTATGATGTACATGAATACATTTCGTGCGTTTGAATTATCGAAATATTTTTTATATGTGATTGTCTTTTCATTACAGATATCGTTCATGGGAATGGCTTCCAGCTACTCCACTCTTCTCGTTGATTCATTTCGATTTATACCATCAAAAGATCATAATGTCTATTTGTGCGATATATATAAAGAGGATGATGATGAAGATGATAATTCTACGATTCTCACCAAACTTCAAAAAACATGTACGCCAATTGATCATTATAGGTCGAAGCCCAGGTCTGTAAAAACAGAAACGACAATTGCAGAAATTTTATCTCTAGTAACAAATGCCGCAACTTTAATCACTACTCAAAAAACCTCAACAGAGACAGAAAGTACTACTGACACAACATATACAACACAACAAATGACAACCGAAAGTCTATCAACAACTAATTCATATTCAAACGCTTCAACAACTACCCAAGAATTCACATCAGAAACAGAAACTACCACTGACCTTCTACTTACAACTGCAGAAATAACAAGTACAACTGTCATCCAAGAAACGTCTACAGCAACAGAAAGTACTACTGACACCACATATACAACACAACAAACGACAACTGAAAGTATAACAACAACAGATCCAACAGATTTCACCACGACTCTTATAACACCTGAAAATACTTTTGCATCAAGTGAATGCTGTGAGACAGATTCATCCACTATACTCACTACTCAAGAAACCTCAACTGCAACAGTTTCAATAGAGACAAATATGACAACTAAAGAAAATATATCTACAACAAGAGATGCAACCACCTTACGCATCACTCAAGAAACCTCAAAAGTAACCGATTCAATAGAGACATATATGTCAACTATAGGAAATATATCTACAACAACAGATGCAACCGCTTTACGCACCACTCAAGAAATCTCAACAGCAACAGGAAGTACTACCAACATCCCAGTTTTAACACATCATACGACACTCATAAATCAATCAAAAACAATTATTCACAGGACGAGTCTGAATCCAAGAAGTGATTATGAAAATTATATAAAATATGAACAGAGCCTAATTGACTCTGATATATTGAGTAAATCTAAAAAATCATCCACAACAATACAAGCAACCACTTTGCGCAATACCCAAGAATCTTCAACAGCAACAGAAAGTACTAGTAACTCCGCATATACGGCACAATCAAAGGTAACAGAAAGCCTATCAACAAATTCAACTACTTTACAAACTACTTATGATACAGAAAATAAAAACAGTGATCTTACTTCCTTGAATTATAGCTCAACAACTGAAGTCCTGGAAACAACAAATTCATTATCACATTCAACATCACCGACCACAACTGGTATAACTTATAGTACAACAGATATCACTACAAAAATATCTACCACTAAAATGAGCAAACCAAAAACTAAGCAGAAAAAAAAAGAAACACAATTAATAACTAAACCCAGGAATAAAAAAATGCCTTATCTAATTAAGAGAATGAAATTTCCTATCTCAAATACAACCCTAAAAAGCACTATTGTTGCATCATTATCAACAATCCTAACATTAGATCAAAGACCGACGCAATTCCATATTGTGAATGACCAAGAACCTGGATTTTGGAACACATATAAAAAAACAACGGTAGCTTTAATGTCACTCGTTGCCTTATGCTTAATTTGTTATGCTATTTACGAAATAGGTAAAAAGAAAGGCAGATTAGATAATGAACCGATAATGGTATTAGATGAACCAGAGCCTCGATGGACTGTAATAGTGCCACGAGTCAATAGCAGATGTTCCTTTAATAAATTGCCTGTTTGAAATTTTTCACTTGTACCTACATTGTAAACTGCCAATTGATGTAATTTCATTAGCAATATTAATTATATTTATAAGTTTTATTCATTATTATTTATTAATATTGTATACCTATTCATTATTCTTGTATTCTTCTTCTGACATGTAACTTATATTTTAAATAGAAATATTATGACAAAAATAAAAGATTTATGCGAAACTTATAAATAAGATAGTTTATAAATGATACTGATAGTTTGAAAAGCAATGAGGTAGTTCTGAGATATTTATTAGTATATGAGAGAAGGTGGCAAATATTTTGCTACCGCAGTTTATAGATTTTTTTGTTAATTTAAGATTGTATTAAATTAGTTCAAACATATTACAATGTATAATAAAAAAACATGAAATAAACTTAAAATGATTGTATACATTGTCTGTTTTATCACAAACAACTGCAATATATTGGCATAAACTCTTATCTGGAGTCATAGACTGATCGAGCCCGAAAATATTTTCAGTATATTAATGAGGCTTTTTATAAACAAAGCTGGGATAAAAATCACACATCATCCAAAATCGAATGTAGGTGTCGGATTGGTGCAAAAACTACACACCTACAACGGGAGATCTACTCGTAATGATTGGAGCACAATATGTACACAACACACACGTCCAAGCCTTTACAGGGTAGGGCGATAGAAACAAATAACACAATCTACATACTTGTCTTTGTACTAGTACCTGTGGACTTTTACACACCACGTTAGTCTAGCCCCGTGGTAAGTACTGTAAGGGCTTGTCTTATGGGTACTAGACAACGGTACTATATTTAATATGATTTATATATTTAAGATTTTTTATATAAATGCATATAACACATAGATAAACATCCACGACCAAGGAGGGATTCGAACCCGCGAATATTTGAGCCCTGTACCACTGCGCCATCCTGGTTGTCACAGTCTTGCTTCCTCCATTCATCACTCTCTTATACAAACACGCCGGTTGCGAAGACGATCGACGCCACCTTTCTTATCGTGTACCATGTCCGATAATTTAATTTGTATCAATAAGGCCTTATCAATAAAGCTTTGAGAGCAGACGTAAGAATCAAGATATTCGTATCTCGATATGTAGTTTGATCTTTTAGTTGTAGGATGTATATAAAACATATTTTTCTATGAGAATAAACAAGATGTTAATAATTAATAAATCTAGACCATTGAGTTATATGTACTACGTACAAATAATAACTCAATGATCTAGACATGTACAGTGGAAGCAGAATTTGTTACACGATTAAAACCACAAAAACTTACTTGAAAAAAATTGCACATAATCGATGCAGATAAGAAAAAATACAGAGGAATGATGAACGTTGTCCGGAATTTTATAGGCTACTTTTAAATTGACTGTGGTAAAAAAACGCTTCACGTAAACGAAGTTGCGGGCGTCCGCTAGTGAAGTATAAAAATACAAAGAAAAAAATTGGCTATCGTAATTTATTTTGCTTTACGTTTCTGTTTTGTTCTTTATAATATGTAATTTAATTATAAGCATAAAGCGATCCAAGTATGTTGCATCAATTGTTATTATTGATGATGGATTAAATTTTTATTTATTCTATATAAATTGTTATAATTCAAAACATTTTAGTTGATTTACATTAAGAATATTAATTTACTTTTATATTTTTCGTTTATGTTTTTCTTTATAATTTAGCTCTCCAAGTGTTATTATGCTACAGGGACATCAAGCGAAATAAATGTTAACAAACGACAAAATATTTTACATACTGCCAGTAGTCCTAGGTGGGATCCAATAAGTGTGGGACTCATGGCTGTTACCCAATAAAACTCCGCCGGTAAGTATCATCGTCCACCTACAAAGATGTACCCTGGATCCGTCAGCAACAGCGCATCTCGGCGTCTCCCCAGCCCCTCCCGAGGCCCGGGAATACTCCAAATATGGGGCTGACACGACGATCTTAGTCAACCGAAATATATGAGAGTATTTGCCAATACTGAATTACCTCTTAATTACATTTATGAGATCCTAGATTCAGAGATCTCTATTTTATAGAGTAAGGGGGCAAATGAGCAGTCGGAGCCATTTTTATGACTATATATAGACATCCACATAGAAGGAGGGCAACGCATCCGTGTAAGCCCTTCTTCGTCCTCCTTCCTTCATTAGCCACTGGCTTACACACCGCACAAAACGCGACACACTGCTGTCCCTTTACGCCGGTTTCGTGTAAGCGAGGTAGCTCCCCGTGTGCGCGCCCTAATTCGGCACATCCATGCATAGAGCGTGGCACTACCTCTTACTGAACTGGACCTGCCTCGAACTGAGCAGATCGTATCTGATATTTGTATGGTCACATATGGCCGGTAACCGGACAACCCAGCGAATGTGCACACAAATAAGCTCGGACAATGGCTCAGATCCGGCACTGAATAACGTGTGTGTAGTTCTTTTTATGATACAGGAACGAGTATAATATAATAATTAGTAGGATCCATTTTAATGACCAATTTCACCCGTAGACATTCGTATAGATTATAGAAGTATATATGCATAAATATGTATGCTCTGTTTTAAGAGACTTAAGAAAAATCATATAAACCCACGAAACCTAAAAGCACAGCCATCTGTCTACGTAGGTTTCGTGTGATCAAATGGTACCTCTCCGATCGTACTAATTCCACTGCATCGTGGCCCTACCTCTTACATAATCCGCACATTTGTAAAAATACAATCGATAAACATACAGATCATCGTTTGTTGAGTTTAACGTACTAAGAGAGAACTACTAGTTCGATTTGGCAAATTCTTTTAGTCTTAAATAACCTATTCAAAGAGGTGGAGTATGCTGGTTACTCGGTAAACCGCGGACGCTGCTAGTAAATAATAAAATCCAAAGAGCAAAAGGTATCAACACAAATAAAAACAAAATTGAAAGGAAAAGAAACATTGCAATTTCTCATTCATGCATTTACCCTAAGCCATGTGTAATATTGGAATTACCTGGGATCAAGCTAAGCCGATTTTAATCCAAGAATCGTTGTTAACTTATCAATTTCCTAATTGAAAGTGCATAGCCGTTTTAAAAAATAAATCACTCAATCGGATGAGTAAGAGAAATATTTCGACAAAAACGGGTTTATACCCTTTGATAAGATATTAAATGATAAAGTAGGTATTACGTCAGTAAACGGATTTACTTGTTTTAAATTGAAATTCATTTACAAATTTGCAACAATCTATACATATAATAAATCTGTAGAAGGGTCAATTCTGTACATTGAAAATATTGAAAAAATAAATAGCATCCACTGTGTTACTGGATCGATACCAAACCCAAATATGCGATTTAAAAAATTTTTGTCTGTCTGTCTGTTTGTCTGTCTGTATGTTCAGGCATCACGTGAAAACTAACGGTTCGAGTTCGATGAAACTGGGTATAATTATACCTTATTATCCTGGGCATAAAATGGGATACTTTTTATCCTGGAAAAATACGTAGAAAAAAATAAATCCATCCACGCGAAGACCGACATCCGCGCGGACGGAGTCGCGGGCGGAAGCTAGTCATTCTTATAACTAAAGTGCTAAGATATCTAAGCTATACTCGTAATTTGGTATTTAAATAAAATAGAAGTAGATACATTTATTGAATGATTCACACCACAATGCAAAAAAGCCAAAATTATAAAAAAAATAGAAAACAAAAAGAAAATTAAATACTACATATATGTTAGCGCGCAACCGTGGCGTGGGATATTATTAAAAACATGGGTCTCACAGAGCAAAGTAATATACTAGAAATTCTTCTTAATGATTTATTTAGATTAATCACGTAGCTAACAAGTAAGTGTTCCCTCAATGTCGATGGATCGGCCAAGATCTTTTATAACATAAATGCTCCTTGGGCCAAGAAGAAAGGACGGAATTTTTAGTACCTATATTACTTTGCTCTGTGGGACGGAAGTCTGCTGACAACACAAAACGTCAAAAGTCCACAGATACACAATAGTTCACAAATAGTTTGCCACCGTCTTACGCGTACCACTCACACTCACACGCGTACCACACGACACAGCACGCTTACACCTCTGGTTTACACTTAACGTCAAGATTGTCGGTCGCACATTATGCGATCCCGACCGGGCGTTAATGTAGGTATATGATATTTAAAAATATGTACAAAGTTGATATCTGTATACCAAAGGGATGTGAGAAATATTGAACTATCATTCGGCATACGATGGGGAATTTAGTTTCACTGGCACTCATTTACAGTGACATCCGAAAATCGCTCATTACACAAAGTAGGTATGGAGACAAATGCAATTTTTAGAACTGTCCAATGTCCATACACATGGTAGTCAAATGTTTGTCCACCTGGCTACTAATAGGTACACCGAGACATCTGTTTGTGTTTATCCACATAGTACCTATTCGTACGAAGAAGATGGTCAAAGCAGTAAGGGAAAGAATTCGAATTTTATCAGGAAATAAGAATTGCACCTAGAATCATGTCGCGTAATTTAAGAGAATTATTAGGACTTGCAGCCTATAAGAGACACACTGGTCCTTTCTTAACTGATAAATTAAAGAAGAATAGGGTGGTAAAATCAAAACAATTACTAAATCGTTACGCAATGGGAAGTCACAGAAAAAAATTTGTTTACGGATGAGAATTTTTTTACATTTGAGCAACATTTTAACAAACAAAATGACCGTATTTATGCTCAAAGCTCTAAGGAAGTTTCCCAAATTAGTCGACAAATTATAACATGGGCATTATCTGACTTCAGTGATGGTTTGGCGGGGTGTTAGCTATGAAGGAGTGACAGAGCCATATTTTTGTGAAAAAGGTATCCAAACATCCGTACAAATGTATCAAGATACCATTTTTGAGAAGGTAGTTAAGCCCCTTAATAACACCAAATTCAATAACCAAGTATGGTCCGTCCAGCAAGACTCGGCGCAGGGTCATAAAGCTTGGTCCACGCAGTCTTGGTTGGAAGCGAAGGTCTCGGACTTCATCAAAGCTGAAGACTGGCCGTCGTTTAGTCCCGATCTTAATCCACTGGATTATGATTTATGGTCAGTTTTTGAGAGTACAGTTTACTCTAAACGCCATGACAATTTGGAGTCCCTAAAACAATCCGTACGATTGGCAGTGAAGAATTCCCCCACGGACAGAGTGCATGCTTCTATTGCTAACTGGCCTCAAAAGTTTAAAGGGCTGTATGGATCAATGGAGATCACTTCGAATAAGATTTTTATATTTTTAATGGTTTTATATTTGTGTATTATACTAATACACTGTAAAAGTAATAAATGTTATTTGCAATTAAAATCATTAATCATAAATTATCTTTGTAACAGAACTTATGTATGCTTTATGTTAAATATCAACACGTGAAAATTGTAGCTGTAGTATATAATATAATGAAATTTCGAAAACTATCAGAGCTGAGTAGGAAGTAAAAACTGAAAAGTTAAGTTTGCCAACTTATAAAATGGTGGTATTCGGAAAAGTAAAATTTCATTCAAATTTTATTGAAAATTAGTTGACAATTGTTAATTACTTTAAAATTAAATTTTTATTATAATTTACGAACTACGTCACAAAAACCAAGTAATTATTCGATTATAATACCCATTTGAATAGCGCTGCACGGAACGACGAAGACACGCTCGGGATTATCTACTGGAATCTAGCGTGAAAAAGTTACCACCGTCCTATATGGGCTCGTTTTATATATAGATAGTCTTCTGAGTGTGAACTCAAAGATGTCATACGCAACTGCGAAACCCTACACTGCACGTGGCCCGACATGCACTTGACCTGTTTTTTTTTTTATTTAATGTTCATCATTCATTTTACACACGTTTTAATAATACTTTAGCCACCGAAAAGCATGCGTAAAGTGCGTGTTAAAAACAAAATGTTCTACAGCACACAATCTCAGTCTACGGCTAAGGTTTTAGCAGCAAGTCCGGTATGTAAAATGTTTAATTCTTGTGTGTTATTTGTTTCTTCATAAAATGAAAACACGTATTAAAAGATATTAAAAGTACTTAATTGGTTTATGACCGTTTAATTTAATTTCATTATCGATAATTATCATAGTGTTTAACTATTTTTATCATTTCCTTTCATGCTAATCTTACCGAATGGATAAACATCAAAACTAAATCATAGAATTTTCCGTAGCATTGTTTTGTTCGAAATGAGACTTTGTTCTTATTTATAGTAAAAGGATTTAACGAGCGGTTGGAGCCTACCGACTTCCATGACTACCGACGCCCATAGACATCCGCACAGAGGTTATACAGATGACTTACACACAGCACGAAACGAAACAGCACAGTAGTCATTTTATCCGGCATCCGACCTCTCATACCGGCTCAATTCGGCGACATGCAAGCATGCAACTTGGCACTGCCTCTTAGTAAGATACATACCTTTTGTCAGCCGGAATAGCCGCTACAAATAATTGGAGCTGCATAAATCGTCGTCTTCGGCAGTAAATGCAGTGAATAGTACTGTTACTGTCTAGGACACTAGACAGTACCAGACAGTTCATAGAAAACGAGAATCACTGATTCCTTTTCCTCCTCTGGCATTGTATGCATTTGATGTATTTCTCTGTCCCGAATTTAATATGGCTGGTGGGATGGAGACGAAGTTAATAATATCTTTTATTTACTAGCTAAAATATTAAAAAATAGTTAAGTGAGAGACACTTCTACCGCGGGCGCCTTCAGAAAAACGAACTATGTTTAAGTTTCTAATGATTTTTCTGCAGTGATAATTATATTTTTTTAATAGTTATGTTATTCTTGTTTATTAAAAAAATACAAATTATATGTAACTACTCCTACTCCGCGATATTCCCCTCGTCATAATATGATTAATAAACTTCACTACCCTATTTCACCCCAGTAGAGGTCGAATGCTAAATTCTTAAAAATTCTTAAAAAAATTCTTACTTTATGATCACTTATCATGAAAGCAACTACTGTACCAAATTTCAAGTTTCTAGGTACAGTAGTTTCGACTGTGACGTCATAGTCAGTCTGGTTTGTCTTTTGTATATAGTAGATAATATACAGTTCCTTTAAAGATATGGGAAGGACGCTATTAAAGTTTTTTATTATTTTATTTGCCGACATTACATCAAAGTGATATCTATGCTAATTTAGGGTAGTAAAGATAAAAGATAGTTACTAAGTACTAACACGGTAGCGTGACAAAAACTATTAGGTAGTTATTACAATTAACAAAATACCTAGTTTTTAGAATATAAATAAATGATTCTAAATATAATGATCAATGAATTTAAGTCCTATCCTATGAGATAGTTCGACTATTTAGTAAAATATACTACACGGACGCGATAAGTTGGGACCTGGCAAGAATGTGAAGAATGCTCTCTAGCCCCGCACCAACCCCGATGTCGCCCTAACATAGCGACATCGGGGGTGATCGAGAGCGGGGAATGGATTTTTTCCAGGTCCCAACTTACCGCGTCCGTGTAGTATATTTTACTAAATAGTCGAACTAGTAAATATTTGATAAGTTTTTTGAAACCTAAAATACTAGACGAGTAGCTTGAGATATATTATGACAATTATACACAACATTTAGTGCGAGGTGCATCTTTGCATGCAACCAATGAATTGGGACGGCACGACCGGGGAGGTACCTCTTGCTTACACGAGACCGGCGTAAAGTCACAGCTGTGCTGTCGCCTTTCGTGCGGTGTGTAAGTAGCAAATGAGGAAGAAGAAAGGAGGGCAGCACATCTGTATAGCCTCAATGACCTCTAGACACCCGTCTACGGGCGTCAGTAGTCAAAAAAATAGCTCCGACTTCTCGTTTTCCCCCCTATAAAATAAAAAAAAATTCAAGCGTCCGAAGAAACTAAGTGCAGTGAAGCTTTGCTTAGCCAGGCTGTAATTGATAGTCAATTCAATTACAATACAATAATATTAATAATATTCTCCTGGACTACTGGTTCATTTAAATTACTTTATAAATTCGCATCTACAATTGTAAGCAGCTTGTACCAATCGTGTGATTGAAGAAAACTGTTTTTAATACCATACACCAGAGGATAGTATTATTAATCACGATTATAAAACGATTATACAAAATACTTAACATTTAGTACATACATATTTTTTGAA
>LUGF01053065.1:0-14917 GCA_001625245.1 Calycopis cecrops
AAGGGACCGTTTCAATATATCACTCGAAGGTCGACACAGATTGACCATGATAAAACTAACACCCGATAGATGTTGATAATTTACAACCTGGCAATTCCATTTAATTTATGGGCCACGGTAGACCGAAGGCGTTTTCAATGCTAATCTGTTATTTGGATCTTTATTTCAATAAACGCAAATATATATATTTTTTTCGATTACAAATCATACCTGATTTAGGTGTGTAGCAACTCTACTCCATGAAAATGCTGCGTGCCTCTGTGATTCCCAAAGCTATGCCGGACATGGTTACCTACACCGGACAGGCTTGAGGGGAGAGGCCGGACAAAGAGCAGCTCAGCTGGGTGGTCCTCCACCCGTCCCTCTGAACCAGCAGATGGCGGAGCGGAACAGATCGGTGGCGTGCTCCTTTGGAGTATTGGGGACAGGGATCCGAATGGGAACCTGACCCTAAACTGATTACACGGTTCCGACGATGTAGTAGGGACAGTTCAGAGGTGGCTGGAGAGACCCCAGGGAGGAGTACGAGACCAGCTTGTCGCTGGATTGATCCTGTTTCTTGTAGATCCGGGACCCTCCAATTATAACAGCTTTAGGGGGTTTAGTCGATAAAGGCAATCCAATTGCCGAGCCGGACACTGTTCCTGGTTGAACCACCCGGGAGTGTTCCGGGGAATTGTTCGTATTTAATATTCGCAGCTGAACTTCATCACGGATATCGCGCTAAAATAAATTCTAAATTCCACCATCACCATTGCAATCTCCAAAAGTCCACTACTACTGAGCGTTTTAATAGCAAATTCATCCTGCGCGCTACTTCTATATGGAATCATCTCCCCCTTCGCTATTTCCGTAGCAGTAGGACCTCGGGATCTTCAAGAGAAAATTTTATGTATCTCATAACACATTCAGTGCCGCCGACACGCCTGGCGTGATCATGTGAAATTCAATCGCCATGCCGCTAACACGCCAGGCGTGTTCTGGAAGTTTCAGTGATATTTCAGAAAATTGCCTACATTTTCGTTTGGAATTCTTAATGCGTATTCCTTTAGCAATAAACTAAGGATTTTCGAAGTGGCCCCTGGAAAAATCTCGTTTTGCATTCCAAAAAAAAAATTAATTATGTAATGCCGAAAACACGCCAGGCGTGTTATCGTGTCTTTTTATGGCGGCATTGCTACGAACTTTAAGAAAAATGTGGTGGCATTGAATGAGTTAAAGGCCGGAAACGGTAAAACGGTATCCCAAATGCTTGCTTCACTTTTGATTGTGATTGTTTATTTGTCACTTTTTTATATTTTCAAATTAGTCTTTCCGTGTAAGTTAAATCGCCCGAGGACTCCTACCTCGAAAAAGTAAACTTATTACCACCGCCCATAGAATGTTAGTTTTGCAATGGCATCTTAAACTCATCGTTCCTCGATGCAATATTGAATTTGATCGCTTTTGATATGCTAATCGTATAGGATGTTCTTCGATATTCAAATTCAACATCGGACTACGTTTGCCGGGACATCGCAGTGTTTTGCTTGCTTATAAATTATAATATAGGTACGTAAAAAATAATATAATACATTCGAAGTTTTATAGAGGATAAGCGATGGATTTTTGAATATCATACAATTGCACAGTCAGTAAATAAAGAATTAATGCACAGTTCAGACATTTTATTTTTACACACGAAGGTTGTATTCCTGTCCCCTGATCCTCGCTGCAACTGCACGAAGTTTAAGGGTAGACGTATCCTGGTACACATGTAGTAGGTACCTACCTTTTTTTGTTAATGCAGGAGAATACATTGAAGTATAATACCAAGGATCGACGCTGGTCGACTGTGTCAGCCTGGTCGATGACGACCAGGCTGACGCAGTGGTACAGGGCTCGGATAAGCTGAGGATGTTGCGCCCCTGGAGCCTGTCGCGGGTTCAAATCCCTCCTAGGTAATGGATGTTTATCTATCTATTTATATATTATGTTATTTATTTTTATAATAACAATCTTAAATATATAAAATGTCTTAAATTTATAAAACATGAAATATATTTCCGTTGTCCAGTACCTGTAACACAAGTCCTTACGGTACTTAGCACGGGGCTAGGCTAACGTGGTGTGTCAAGTCCACAGATATATATTTTTATTTTATAAGGAGCCCGGGTGGCTCCTACACCGGTTCAGTATGGGTAACACTGAAACAATACTTTTTGCCATACACAAATCACAGCTTCGTTAATTTGGGCTTCACCAATCGTTTAAAGCCAATTTGAATCGAGGAGAAAGCACTTATTGGAAACTGTTTTTTAAATTAAAGCTAATAACCTTACATGGATTGAGTCACAAAACCGCAACTACCATTATTAAATGACTATAAAGTTTAAAGTAATTATAATATTTGATATTATAATTTATAAATATTTGATATTTTATTATTCGTTTAAAAAGGGTTGGTTCATAGTTTTCAAATTTACTGATTTACCGCGTAGTTTCGAAAATAAATGCATTCACTGTAAATACAATGTATTTTCTGTGTAGGTACTATGAATTACAAATTTACGAAACTCTGTATAATGCATGCATTATAATATGAAGTGACATGAACTTCATCACTGGCGCACGTGAAAACACATCCAGAATAAATGACATACCTTTCTACTTATTTAAAGCAATCTGTATTAATGAACGTAATAGTAGGTATTTATACGTTAATGTCAGTGAGTTGTTTATGATAGCAATATACTTCAATGATTAATGTATATTTTATTGAAAGTATTAATGTGATATTATAACAGTACATAATACCTATAAGGACGAATACGTATTTATACAACAAATTTTAATGCCTGTCATAACAATACCACAATAGTAAACATTGGAAATGCTGTATGTTATTCATGGGACAGGAAACCGGTCAAATTCAGGAAATTTCTATTTAATATTCCATTGGCTGAAATCCATATCACAAGTTTATATTTTGGTAGTTAATATGAGTAACTTCATATTGCGAATGTGCTTATTTATGACTAATACCCAAATATTAATAACTCTTTAAATATTATGGCTGAGAAAGTAATATATTATGTTTTTAATTTTTCACGCAAAAATACTGAACGGGTTTTTATGACATTTGGTACAGATAAATAGGAAACTGGAACAACACAATAAAATATTTAAAATCTGATAAATAATATAGGTATATCAATAAAGTGTTTCGGACTAATATCCACAATTACTGAAAAAGTTTTTTGTTTAATTTTCTAGCAGTCACGTTACTTTGCTTAACTTAAAATACAGGCAATTTTGATATGGCTTCAATTTTTTATCTGCAGTAATATCTTGCCCGATCATATACATTTATAATAATTTATGATATTTATATAACACTTCGCAAAACACTAAATATCTTGTACGTACGAAATACCACGATATCATTGTAAGTATGTAAACTTAATTTCTAGAACCACTAGGGGTTAGAGCTGCGCTGTCGACATTAACATTTGTGGATTCTGAACTCGGTAGTAAGTAACATTTATATTATTCTCAAACTGAAAAAATGGAAACTTTAATAGATTTTTCTGTATTCCAAGGGATGGCACAAAGATAGGATTTTGCATATTATTATATTATTGCGTTGAGTGCTCAGCCATCTGCCTGATCGGAATAATTTTTAAGGATAACTCAAAAAAAATTTTACAAAATTGCTAGTCACTTCAGTACTCTATCACATAATATGTCATGAATGGTAACATTTAAGCGTCCATTAAAGATTTAGGATAAATAAACAAACCTTAATTTAAGTTAATGGTTTAGTTTAATGGAATGTTATCTACTTTAACTTATGTGTTATGTTACTTAAATTAGTAACTTGAGTAGAACCTAACTTAAATTATTAGCTCTTTTCAGCATTATTTTTTGCTGTAAAATTATATAAAATGTATTTAAAGTTTCGCACTTATAATAATATAGCACCGGGATTTATTGATTGTGTGAGATGGACTTGCACTTAGACAGTTTTTTTATTTGTGGCACAACACTGCTGAGCAGTAAATCCTTTTAGGGTAATAACATCTGTTGCAAACAAATAAGTAAAAAAACTGTGTTTCAAAGTAATTTATTATATTAAAATGCAAAAATTACGTTATAACAAAAAGTCATAACTATTTTATATTACTAATAAATTTAAAAATGTTTTGGTATAGCAAAGACAATCAACAGTCTCAATCCATAACTTGATGGCAATCAACCGAACGAGCCACCCGCTATTCGCACACCTCTCGCCAACATGTAGGACGGTGTTATGGTTGCGAAGAAGACCACTCCGGTCGTACCTATACTACCTGGGACTAAACTAAGATAGTAAATATCTACAAAATTAATTCACTGGGATATTACCTATCTCCCTGTATGTGGATTCTATGTTGTGCGGTCGTATCTGTGTCGGAAGCGCATAGAAATAAAGTTGGCAAACCCAGCAGCTTTGTATCTAAATACACCCGGCTTGTGGCCGGATTCGAAGAGCTCGGACTCCGTATTCCAACCTGGATATGGCATACCGATGGCGAAGTGTCAATAACTCGTTAGTGAAAATTTTCGAGAAATTCACTTTTTCCATTGTTTTGATTATAAAGCTACTCCTTTAGCTTAATCACATGTTTTAGTGAAGTATTACAATTACAAGTATTTATTTTTCAAGACATTGAACGTTTGTTTTCGGTTCTTGTAAAATGTTGACTTTGTCAGTTAGGAGTTATTAGCCTTTCGCCGTCGACATACAATCACTACGAGAGAAAGTTGTATGTATTTGGAAGAAACCTTAGGTGCATGTGATTTTTTATTAAATCTATTAAGAGTATATTATAATGTCTATATAGGAAGCCCAGCTATACATAAAAATCCTTAATATACTGGCATTTAAAAGTTGAATAATGAAGTGTAAAAGCGAAAATACTATTCGAAATTAAATATTTCATTTAATATTACATTTTTAATTTCTTTTGGTCTCATAAGTTGAAAAATGTTGTATAAAAACGAAAGTTTGGAAGACGACTAATAAAATTTATTTTGCTTTTTGCAGGATAGCAATAAAATTCTTTTTTATAAATTATGAAAGTAGCTATTTACCTGATACCTCACGCGAGGCTTTAACTTGATACGTCCCTTATAAATTTAACGTTACTTATTCCTTTGATGATATCACGTTTGAAATACTTTCTACTTTATTTTCATTTCTAAATATTTCAGAAGTTAGATTAATTTTAGACGTAAAGACGATATTTATTAAAATTGACAACAAGTAAAGAAGGTTAGTTATATTTTTTTTTAATTATTTTTTTTAATGTGGATGCGGAGGTTATACAATACATACCAAGAGTACGTATACCTTTAGTTTCTTTCAAGTGCAGGCAAGAGAGAGAGAGAGTTTGCAACAAGTACTGAAAATCTCTGAAGGAGTTACTGGTCACTAGGGAGGAGAGATCAAATAGAAAATCATACGTTTTTGATACTTCACATCGAGTGAAGTAATTTTCCTTTAGGCTGCTGCCTTGACAGAGCGTTGCGTCCAGAGCGTGCAGAGCGTCCGTTCACGACATAAGCGATCGCTCGAAAATTCCAGTTTCAGTTATTGTATTTAATCATGTGGATGAAAAAATGCGTGCACCCATACTACAAACAAAGAAAACAAAAGGAAGAGTTCATCAAAATTATGCAGACCAAAGAAGAAATTCGAATATTATGATCCTTGTTCATACAATGATTGCTGTCAAAACGTTTGATTACAAGCTAGAAGCTATCAAAAGTAAACTGGAATCTGATTATAATTGTGATACTATCGATATTCAAATTTTATTTCTTTCCTCCCGCAACACTTTAATTATTCGTCTATTTTTACCGTCATAGTGTTTACTATTCCTAATGTTAGCGTCAATAAAACTACTAAATTTATCTCCTTAAAAAAGGACGTTCTAAGAAAAATAAGCGAAAAGTCACTACGAATATTCCAAGTCGTGGTCTCCGCTCGACGGTCTTGTTCCACCGCTCTCTGTCGTCAAGAACAGTTTCATATAAATCTACATGCACTTGATCAAGACGCTCGTGTCACGCACCGCCCGGATCTCCTGCTCAGCCCGCTTGCCCGCTCCGCCCAATATCCTAGCCACAGCCTTAATTTCTGTCAACATCAAACACAGAACCATCCCGTTTCAATTTATTTGGCAAGTACTATCATATTTTCTCCAAGTTATACAATGACAACAAACGTTGGCGCCAACTACTTCAGTCATTTATTTAATATCTTTTGCAGTTTTGGCAAAATTTGGTGGTATGTATATGTATACGTGTATGGTTGTCGGTAATTGCTACAGTACAATGCGAAATACAGTACAGATATCTATTACATTATTGGGTACATAACAATCGTTACAACTATGATAGTGCTCGTTATCCATATATAAAATACTCACAAAATGCGAAAGTGTAGCCATTACTTCACGCCTGCACGCCGGCAGCTGGCTCGAGTCTGCTGTAATCCGCAACAACAACACAATAAGCCCATTTTTTTACAATATTTAATAATCCGATAACCGTTCAAAATCATAATAAATGAAATAACATTTTAATTAAAGTCATAATTCATAACGAACCAACGGTTCAAGCGAAAATTGAGAATCAGTTTTAATTGAAAAATCGAATTAAATTTCCGGTCATTAGAATGTAAGTCTCGATAAAAGATAAAGAAAGTAGAAGATCGAAGAGACTTCGACCCATTACGACCTATAAATGAAATAGAAGTGTCAGCCCGTAAATTATACTGTAACTTCAGGGCATTAGTTTTATCATGCTCAATTTGTGTGACCGTGATAAATTTATGTAAATCTTCGTAGAAAATTCAGATGTTAAATACTCGTATCTACACTTCGCATACTAGGGGTTCGTGATTGCTAACATGAATTTCATTTTATCTTTATGAAAGTATCGAATTTTTAAATTGCTAAATAAATCGACTACATCCTACTAATATTATAAATGCGTAAGTTTGATTGTTTGTTTCTTTGTTTTGTTTGTTTGTCCGTTCGATACTCTTTCATGTAAAAACTTCCGAACCGACTTTCATGACATTTGGCACACACATAGAGGGTAACTTGGAAACATAGTTTTTATCCCGAAAACATGTTCCTATTGGATGCCATGGGATGATGTTCTATTGTATATTCTATTAATGATGAAACCGCGCGGCGCAGCTAGTTATGTTATAAAATAAAAATGATGATTACAGTTGTGAGCAATAATTATTTAAAACAAGCAAATTTGATAGATCAGAAACGCTACCCTGCTCATATTATTATCTTTTTTATTTTTATTTCTATAACTAAACTATTTCTAAACTATAACATTATTATGGCATATGCAGAACTTTTTAGAAATTTTACGACTATACCCTTTGTGTTTGTGTTTCAATAAAATGTAATAAATATTGTGTTATGTGGAAAACCCGTACCCTTTGGTACGGGATGCACAGGACTTAAGAAAATGGCCCATACCCAAATAGTGGGAATAAAAATTATTCCGTTAAGATTTTCTCGGTTTTCTTTAAGACCCTTTAGTTAGTCTTTCTTCACCACAGAGCAAGCGAGACTAAGTAGGTTAAGTGCATATAAAAGTCGAGGACTATTGAGAACTGAATTTGCACGTTTGAATTTAAAAGCCGATTTGAGTATCTTTATAAAAGCTCCGCTACTAAAATACATTGGCTTAATTATAACATTCAGAGTCAGAAGCAAATTCATTGGATGGGGCTCTCCTGTCTTCCAATAAATAAAAAGATATAGGCTTAATATAATCAATGAACGTTATCTTTATTAGCACTTCTCTAATCGACAGCAATGTCAAGCCACTACTAGAATAAATATACTAAATGACTAGCTAGGTCATTTTCAATATATGGAGAAGTAATATAAAAAAGAGAAATATGAATAGGTCTAGTGTGGTCTATAATAATTTCATTTGTATTGTAATGTAACTCTACGTCGTGCTATAAATCAAATTAATTATGCTATTACGGCGCTAAGTACGGAGTCGTGTTACCAACTACACAGCTTATTAAACTGTACATTAGTTGTTACAAGTAAATATATTATATACTCACTAACTCAGAGATTATTCGAATTAATGAAGTTAGTTTGTGTGTCAAATTGGTAAAGTCTTTCGAGAATATTATTTCATGCCAGCAAACTTATAACATAGCAGCAAGTTTAATTTTTCAATTTCAATACACGTTGTTTTAATTTTTTTTTTAATGGTAAAGTGGGGCGAACGCGCAGTCGGAGCTATTTTCATGAGTACCGACGCCCATAGACAACCGCATAGAGGCTATACAGTTGTGATGCCTTCCTTTCTCCTTGCTTTCTCCTACCATCTCCAAGGGCCACCGGTCAATTCAAGGATCCCCGCTGATAGCTTAAATATGTGAATCTGATCTAGCTCCTGCAGCGCTTATCTTCCAACGTGCCGTATGTACCAAAACCTGAATCTCCAGAAAATTAACTTTTCATACAATAATAATTTTTAGCCAGTTCTTTAGTTGTTTTTGGCAAGTACGGAATTGTACACCAACATGGTGTTGGTTTGTATGAAAAAGGCGCATTGACGGCAAATACAATCTACAATTTCCGCTTGCGTAAGTTTGTTGTTTGTCATTGACAGCGACGATTTATATACTTGCACAATAAATACAATGTCAACATTCTACAAGCATATTTCCATGAACAAAGAGACAGACAAAAGTTCATCAAATAAGACTTATTGATATTTTTTTGATAGGAACTGAATTTTGGTTATCTTAACTTGGACGTTCACAACTTCTTTTAAATTGAATTAATTCGCCAGTTATTAAATATTTTTACAACATAAATGTGGAAACGATCAGTCATGCCGTTTAAGACTACAACAGCCATAAAGAACAATAATATCTGTGGATATATTATCACACAACGTAAGCCCAGCCCTGTACCAGGTACCCAGGTAAGGACTTGTGTTACAGGTTACTAGACAACAGAATATATTTAATATGTCTTATAAATTTAAGAAATTTGATATATTTAATATTTTTATTATCTAGATATATAGATAAACATCCTTGACAAAGGCGGGATTTGAACTCGCAATATATCATATATACCACTGCGCCTGCCTGGTTGTCCTATAGCATATATTTCTCTCTCACACACGCACGAATCGCAATAGTATATCTGTAACGTTACGTCGTTCTTAATTGAGCAATCAATTCCAGTACCAGTATGTACTCCTTTATCGTCACGTTCAGGTCCAATTAGTAATCTGGAAGGAAATTCCAAGGATCAATCTATTCGCCTTCAAACAGACGCCGAGGACGTGAAGAGACTCGGTAAATACTGAGTTTCCGCTTGAAGCGATTGTTCATGACGCAAATTGTACAATATATTCTTTGTAATTAATATAGTCTGGATATTTGATATTTTCTAATCTCGTTACGAATTTTGAATTTCAGAGAAATACGAAATATACCATGATCCAAATTAAAAAAGAGCTAATCTAATGTCAGAAATTATGAAGGAATTTGGGGCGCCTCTCCGAGTGACGAACATGAACTCCAAAAGTTCTGAGGAGCGTCCGGCGCTCCCTGGACAGTTCACTCCCTGTCCTCCTCAGAGAAGGGCGTACTGGAGTAAGGTGACCAATCATTTCACCACAACACAACTGCCGTACCTTATTAGAGTCAAACGGACACGGTATGACCGGGGTACCTCTCTCACTTGACATTACCATATGGTTCCAGCAGCTGTCGCGTTTCGAGCGTTATACTCATTTCTGCCATAATGAGGTATGGAAAAAAGGAGAGCAACAAATTTGTAAACCAATTACGTCTATCTATAGGCGCCAAAAGTCACCAAAACGCTCAGATTTGCCCCCTCCCCCAATTCTATAAAAAATTGAATAATATAAGAGAAACAAATAACGTGAATGTCTCCAGCGACCCTTTTTTAAGACCACGTTATTAATCATAGGACTTGACTGCCTTGCTCTAGTGGTAAGCTTGTTAACGACAGACGTGAGGTCCCAGATTCGAATCCCGGGTCCGACCAAAAATTGTTATTGGGATTTTTCAATTTCTAATAAGTCAGGAGTCAGGAAGTTGGTGGTTCCGGTGTGTCTACCCTCAAGAGTGACCATAGATTACGATAGTGGATCAATATAGGTTAGCATATAGTATTTATAAGTGGACCATTCGGAACGATTACTTATAAAACAAACCCTAATGGGAAAAAAACGTTATCTACTGCTGTTTGTATATCTATATTAAAATAAATTCCAACTGAAATACTAACTTTCTTTCTAATGAATGTTTTTTATCTTTATATATTAATTTTCAAGGAAGAGAAAAGCGTAATTTTCTCACAATTTACTGGAATCTTTTTTCTTTATAAAATTGTAAATTTTCAAAGAAACTGTACAGAGTCGTTTGTTTAATTAAGTATTGTCACCGGAAGCTCAGAGAGTCAGCCAAGAAACGTTGGAAGTGGTTTTGGCTTTTGATAATCCTTTGTGGTTTTTACCCGCGGAAATAAAAGAAAATCTCATAACAAACAAGAATCGTCAGTCCGTCACAAAAAAAAAGCTCGTGTACAATACTTATATAAAACTTTTCTCCTCCCTGCACCATGGGCTCCTCAGCTACTCACACGGCTGGCACACGGTACGGCCGTGCTGGCCCTGTACAGATTTGTATGCATGCATGAAACGTGGTACTACCGCCGCCTGTCTAATTATCCTATTGCAGTCTGTATTAACACCAGTAGAATAGATGTTTTAAGGAAACGTCATGTCAAAAGTTAATCATCATAATCATCATTGTCGGCGCATAATCGCCTACGTCACGAGAGGCGCAAACGGCGGAGGAGGGCGCGGCGCGGCGGGTGAGGACCGACGAACACGCGTCACTCCGTCAGCGCATCGACTCGCGACTACATGTACCTTTTTACAAGTCGTTTAATAAACTCCAGTTTCAGTTCACAGTTTTAAATTTTCTATATATCCTAAATAAGGCGCTGAGCCTAAACATGGTCCTTCGAGCCGGATCATCATCATCATCATCAGCCTATTGCAGTCCACTGTTGGACATAGGCCTCTCCCATACCACATTTATTAATATAATATAATAAAATAAAAATTCTCATTAGAATTTTCGCCGCCTTTATTACATCAAACCACCATTTCACTTTGACGCATGTTTTGTTTCTCGGAACCTAATTATATTGTACTCTATAAGCAGCACAATTTGTAATTTTCAATTTCGCGTAAATTATTTTCGCCTGCATGCGTTTCATGTTAATTGAATATCTTTTTTAAGATTCTGCCTGTTTTCAACTATTTATGGCTGCCAGTAATAACATTATTGGTGCATCACATCACAAGGAAAGCACACACTATCACTAGTATGAATGGAGCTGTATGAATAATACTTCGGAGCACTGGTAATCTTTATATGGACGTTTTAATACTGTAGACGTTATAAACCTAAAGGGGTATACCAATATATATATTTCTTGTGTGCTTGTGTATGTCACAGAACTGCTCCTAAAAGACTGGACTGATTTTGACGAAATTTTTTATCTGTTGAAGGGGATTTGAGAATGGTTTAGATTCAAAATCAGCCCGGCAGATGGCGCTGCTGTGACACGAGTGAAACCGCGGGGCACAGCTGGTATCTATTAAATGGGGTCAACCAAAATACAACCCTTTGGTAAAATACTTTGGTCAGTATTCACTCACTCTCGTCACGTACTCAGAACTCAGATTGAAGGCGAATAGACTTCATCCTCGGGATTCTCTCGAAGATTACTAATTCTGAACGTGACCCTTACGTGATACTATACACTATCCATAGTTAAACATGGTATTAATCATGTTATATAACAGGCTATATCTAAAACGTACGAAGTGGCAGTGCTACGTTGCATGCATGTATGTAGATGAATTGGGCCGGCATGACCGGGGAAGTACCTTTCGCTTACACGAGATCGTGGTAAAGTCCAGTGTGTAAGTAGCCTGTGGCCCATGAAGATGAGAGGAGGAAGGAGGGCAATGCATTTGTTTATCTCTATTCGGATGTCAATGGGCGTGGGTAGTCATGAAAATGGCTCGGACTGGTCGTTTGCCCCTTATACTATAAAAAAAATCACCAGCAAGAAGATGTTGGGTTCTCTATTTAATTTATATTTATCCCGATCTGTAATTTTTGTATTATCCACAACGACCATAACTAATAATTGACAACATAAGTTTATGTGAGGTAGTAACTAAAATCTGACATGGAGGACATTGGATTTTGAATTCTGGTTGCGAGCGGTTGTCTCAAAAATAAAGTACTGTATACAAGGTTGATAAAAGCGAGAGGCATTAAATTAAATCACATATACCTTCTTTTAGTGCCTACAGTTATTCTGATTTAATTTATTAAAAAAAAATTCCAACAAGTATACGAAAATTCGTTTTTCAAACAAGTTAAATAGCGAAAAAATATAATCATGCTCTGTACCGGCTCGTACAGCGAACTAAAATCTCGTACGGGGTGAATGACCCCGGCCGGCTCGTACTCGCTATTAGCTGACAGTACGGCGTGTACGAAGTGAGAAAAAACTTAAAATTCCTGTGGCTAAACTATTGCTCCGATTGATCTGGTTTTTGTTGTGTAGCCTGGAAATTATGCGAGAGGCATTATATGAAACCACATATTAAGTATGTGGTTTCATATAATGCCTCTCGCTTTTGTCAACCTTGTATAACAAAAATTTTAGAAAAATATATATAAATACCTACCTACTGTTACTATCAGAGTTCCTTCCTGTTTGGGTATTTCTTAACAAAGGCATCTTAGTAAAAGAACTAACATCATATGAAACCACTTTTATTCTTCTACATTCGACATACGCATAATTCAATATGTTAATTTAAGATAATTTTAAAGATATGTTTTTTTATTTCATCAATTTTCAGTTCTAGGGTGGGTGCGACGAGCTCTCTGGGCCATCAGAAAACCGCCCATCAAATTCTGCGTAAAGGTAAAAAAAATATCTCAAAGCGTACTAAATGCGCCTGCATAGTAGTGCGAACTATCGATAGTGGAACTATACTAGTTGAACTATCGATAGTTGACCTGGAAAATCAGTTGGGTTATCGATAAGACTATCGATAGTATTGATGTTTTTGATACTATCGATACAAACGATAGTATCGATAGCATAAAATATGGCAATACTATTGATGACCTATAATAGTATCGATACTATCGATAGCACAACAACTATCAAAGTCAGATACTATCGATTGTATCGATACTATCGATAGTCTTATTTATTTGCGCTCTATTGCCACACCATCGATGGACTATCGATAGTGTCATCGATATAAGCCTATCTTGCGGCATCATTACTGCATAGCTTTCACTTTACTCTGACGATATACTAGGTTATTTTTTATGTATGAGTAGATGTGACAGACCTTAATGGATTTACCGTGTATCAGTGCACTGCAAATAAAACCTTTTTTACAATCGAGTGTTGAGCTAAAAGGATTTTTAGACTCGCTTTTGTGTTGCTTTTTGACACTACATATTTTCGAATTGATCTATTTAAATCCAGGTAACCTTTTCCAAAATGTACTTATATATTTTCTACGATAGGATTAACGGTAAGTATAAAAAATTATAAATATTAAAAAAAACTTTTTTTTAATGTATAACTATAATATTGAACCATCAGATAAAATGCCAACCAAACGTAACGCATAGCTATTACATTACATTAAAAAAAAAAAACTATCTACCACGTTGTATAGTGTACAACAACTAACGAACGAAAAAGTAATAAAATAAAACACAAATGAGGATGTCTAACGTTTCACAGTGGGAGATAAATGTAGCAGCCGTCAGTTAGTTGAGATCCGCGTCTTTGTGTTAACGACGCTCTAAACTGAACAATTGCTACTACTAATTAATTTGACGACCAGGCCGGTGCAGTGGTACAGGGCTCGGAGCGGAGCATGTTGCGCCAGGGGTCGCGGGTCCGAATCTCGTCGTGGATGTTTATTTGTATATTATATTATATACCTAATCCTATAATAAAAATCTATCTATCGATACATAAAATAAAACAGTAAAATTCGTGTGTCTGTACATTGAATATATTTCGAAAAACTTATCGGAGGCGATGTTAAAATAGTATTAGAACACTTTTCTATGTTTTTTAATTTTCGTGTTTGTCCATTTGTCCGTTTGTCGACTTGTCCGGGCTAATCTCGGAATCGACGGTGACAGAATGGACGGATTGGAATGAAACTTTTTGTGGTGTATAGATAATAAGCATAGTCAACATTAAAACACTTTTTACTACTTCATATTATACGTAACTAGCGAACGCCCGCAACTTCGTTTACGTGAGTCCGTTTTTTTACCGCAGTCGGGAAAAATTTGCCTGAAATCTACTTCGCTAAATGGACTAACTAATACTGAAAGATGTTTTCAAATCGAACCAGTAGTTCCAGATAAGCGCGTTCAAAGACACAAAAATCAAACTCTTCAGCTTTATATATATCTAATATAATATAAAATTCTCGTGTCACAGTTTTCGTTGCCATACTCCTCCGAAACGGCTTGACCGATTCTCATGAAATTTTGTGAGCATATTGAGGAGGTCTGAGAATCGGACAACTTCTATTTTTCATCCCGATATTCCCACGGGATCGAAAGCTACGCGGGTGAAACCGCGGGGCGCAGATATAAAATTCTCGTGTCACAGTTTTCGTTGCCATACTCCTCCGAAACGGCTTGACCGATTCTCATGAAATTTTGTGAGCATATTGAGGAGGTCTGAGAATCGGCCAACATCTATTT
>LUGF01053065.1:42340-54120 GCA_001625245.1 Calycopis cecrops
ATGGACTAACTAATACTGAAATAATTTTTCAAATCGGACGGAGTACCTAGTCCAGTACGTACAAACGAACAAAAAAATAAACACTTTGGTCATGGATGTTTATAAATGTATTATATGTATTTCTATAATAAATATAGTCCTTACGGTACTTAGTATGGGGCTAGAATAACGTAGTGTGATATGTCCACAGATATTATTTATTATTAGGTATTATTATGTTGAATACGATGCCTGGTAGATATAGGTAGGCCTTTCAATCAGGCTAAGCATTGGTGTGCTAGCAGATTTTATCCATATTATATATTATTATTAAATCTATATATTTTGATAGAAGTGAAGATATAAAAGTGATCTTTGATAATATACACGACGTGTATATAATCAAAGATCATGAATAATCAGAAGAAATAAAAGCAGGAGTAGAAAGAGTTAGATCTAATTAGGAATCTCAAAATCAATTCCAAGAATAAATCTATTTTATTCTTCCAAACATGAGTACGTGATGAGACTCAGTAAACATTGACTTACATATTTTACTATATAGTTATAATATTTAGCATTTACCGATTTTTCATGCCACGTAAAATGAATATTATATTCCTTATAATAAATATGGCCGACTGTCTGATATATGACCTCGTTACAAATGTTATATTCTAGAGATGTTATGTAGAACAGCACACTCCGTATTAAATAGCTCTATTTCTATAATCTAATCTCAGAAGTTGAGAAGGAGGGGTGAGAAGTATGGCCGTACTGTGTCACAGTCAAATGGAATCGTTTTAACCTGGGACCCCCTCGCTCACCTGAAACCACCACATTAAGGCCGTCGCGATTTATGTGGTGTGTAAATTTTCGGTTGCTCACAGGAGGAAAAGAGTCACACATTTAGCGCAGCAAACTGATACGAAAGTTTTGCTGATGATCTATGAGAACACCCGTAGATAACACTGACACCAAAAACATGTAGTAGGTATTCATGATTTTGTTCAGATTACTTGTTTATCCACTTATTCGAAAAAAAAATTGAAAAATTCGAAATAACCAAGATAAAATAAATGCATTGACAACGTTATTTAGAAACAGTGCAATATCTTAGACATAATTTATAATTTTCCGCATAGTAAGTATTTTTGGCATAGTAGGTATTTTTCGCATAGTATTGACAATCGTCAAATTAGTGATAGGCCTATATTAAAAATTAGTATTAAAGTCAATAAGCGTGATAAAATTATTGAAAAATTTAGTCAAAGCTCTATTGAAAAAAATCACTGATCATCGATTATGATCTATTTCAGTTCTATCTAAATGAATTACAAAATGTACGCATCAATCAATTTCGGAATTAATGTTCATTGTTTAAATTCCATTGCATTAGAAACTGCACTTTATTAGGGAAATAATGGTAATTTTTAGTAAATTGAAGCAATGAGCACTGAAATTCATAATTAGACTTGATGGCTGCATACCGATTACGAAGGGCAGCTGGATAAAACAGAGGCATATAATTAGTATACAACTGAACCAGTAACCTTAAATAGGTATTAGGTATAAGCCTAACATACCTAGTAAAGATAATATGTTGACGTATAAAATGTAAGAAGTAGTGCCACACTGCATGCTTGCATGCATCCGAATTGGGCCGTCACGACCGGGGTACCTTTCGCTTACACGACACCCGCATAAAGTGACAGCTGTGCTGTCGCGTTTCGTCCGATATGTGAGTAGCCGGTGACCCATGGAGGAGGAGGAGAAAGGATGGCAACACATCTGTTTATTTCTATGCGGATGTCTATGGGCGTCGGTAGTTATGACAATGGCTCCGACTGCACGTTTGCCCCACTATACCATAAAAAAATACTGCGTCAATCTACTATTATAATTAAATACTTATTCTGATGTATCTGCGGTTAAGTGTGGTCTAATGGTAAATGATATTGGATTAGCATAAGAAGTTTGTTATTCAATACAACTTTAGGTATACTTTTGATAATTTTCTGCTCCAAAAATAGTGAGCACAGAAAACAAAAACAAACAATAATGCAGTTGGTATTTTTGACCTAAAAACCAACTCAAGTGCTGATTTTTCCTCATTAATAATCTTATTATACTTTCCTTGGAAAAGAAAGGCGTAATTTCCTCACATTTCTCTGGGGTATTTTTCTTTATAATACCGTAAATTTTCAAAGAAACAGTACCAACTCGTTTGTTTAATTATGTATTATCCCCGGAAGCTCAGAGACATTCAGCCAAGAAATCTTGGAAGAGGTCCAGATAATCTTAGGATAGGTTTTAATAAAATAAAATAGTTAAGAAAAAAAACATATTTTTAATGTCACAATGATATTTTAAATAAAAAAGTGGTCGTCATTTGTAAATTCGTTATTGGTACTACTACTTTTGTACTACTGATTACTACGATACCCAGGCACATACTATCACAATAAGTGCAGCAGCAATAAAAACGTTTTTTGTCCAGACTTCTCCTTGGGCACTGTCCTGTTGTCTCTAAACAGTCCCTACTACAAAGTCGGAACCGTGCAAGGGAGTCAAGTTTGCATCCTGACCCCTGGCCTCAGAACTCCAACAGAGCACCACCAATTGTCCTAATATACGGACTCGCCGGTTGTCCTAATCCAAGCCGCCGTCGCTGATTCAGAGAGACTGGTGGAGGAATCTTAGTCTGACCTTTCCCCCCAAGCCCATCTGAATTGGGCAGTCCTGTCCGCCAAAGCACGCAAGCCTTTCCACCATGACTAGGTAGCATTGTAGCGGGTTGCAGTCTACGCTAGTCTCTATAGATATGGGTCTCTGTGAAATTTCGACGAAATAGGACTAATTCGAACCGGTTCACCGATTCTCTCAAAAATAATCATAAGATCAGGAATACAGAATCTCCAGATATTATAATCATTCAATAATATAATCATTAACTGAGTGATCACCTTTTTGGGAATATAATGGATACAATGTTGTAGATTTAATTGATTATTACTTAGGTAAGCATTACTGATTTAAATTTAACTTTAACATTTTATATTTTCCACAACTGTAGTTTTGTTTTTTTTAATATTTTTTTTATATTATGTGATAATTGTGTTTTTCTATATGTATATCGCATACATTACATTGTTTTTTTATGCATATGATAGATTTAATGTCCCACGTGTCACAGTGTATGTGTTAATGTTTCTTAATAAAATATTTCTATTCTATTCTAAAATTATTCTATAATTTAACTGAAAACAAAAAACCGAACTGTCTAAAATATATTTTAAGCCGACAGCACACAAGAGACTCGCTCGCTTTTTAGACGCTGAATGCAGCGACTAGACGCAGGAAGCGCACGCTTCGTGTCCACACTGCGAGCCTAGCGGGGGTGCGGGTGCGGGCGCAGAAATATCAAACATATGAAAACGGAAGTTGTGTCATTTAAAAATTAACCTTAACTCAAATGATGTTCAGATCATTATTCTATAGATTGATAAGTCTAAACGCTAGTTAGCTTGCGCCCTGTGGCAACCTCGCGCGGTCGTTGCCGCGCCTTCAGTATGGACCACTACTTCACGACGCCAGACGCGGCGACTTAGACGCTAATGTATGTCAATTTATGTTAATTAACGTCTAAATGTAGTAGATCGCGATACTCGTTGCACGTCAGTTGCACGACAGTCGCACGACCGGTCGCAGAGAGTCGCTAAATCCTTCGACTGCATAGATGTCGCTTGTGTGCTGTGGCTCTTAATGTAATCATTGTCAATCGCATTATCAAGACTATTCTAACGACACATCGTACACTAAAATCTGTCATGCCGTTCAGACATTTGCTATATGTATTACGTGAGCTAGAGGTACCTCTAGGATTTTGGTCGTTCGAACCCAATCTGGTTGCACGCAGCATATCTCTCACAAAAATATTTCCTACCGTAGAAATCGAATTACACACATACATACATGTAAAAACGTATACATACACATGCGCATACATATAATGCATTCATGTATAATGCACATATACACAAAAAACATTCCTTTCCTTATAACAATCACGTAAAAAGACTAAAAGATCTTTTACGTTCTCTACAATTTAAATTGTCCTCATTAATATTAAAAAGGTCACCTCTTTAAGCTGCTTAGGGGATTTAATTTTAGAGCGAAAAACGTTTGAATAAGTAGATATAAATATTCTTTAATTATTTATTAGCTTAGTCCTTGTAAAATACTTTTATGTCTTTTTCAGTGTGATATCCTGCGGTAGAATATTTTAAAATTATGACGATAAATATAAAAAAAATCTAAACAGATTAGAGATTATTTATGTACTTTTTCTTTTTTTTTTTGTAATTATTCTATGAGTTCATAATATATATAATCAGAAATCTTTATATATACAAATGAATGTTTGTCCCTATGTGCTTTTTAAAATCTTAAACTATACATTTGATCATGTGATGATCTTTAGCAAAGTTGTTGTGCGTGAGCCCACGAAGGTTTCTGAGTTGGTGCGACCAATTTGACAGATGGTGCCACGCGGAGCAACGCACGCAGGATACGGCTAGTAATTAATGAAAACTATTTTCGTCAAAAAAAAGAATAGATCCATCAGAATATATATTAAGCGGCTAAAACCGCGGGGCTAAAACCGTCGGGTCGCTATTTTTGAATCGAGTTATGCCCAGATGAAATTCCAGAAGACCGTCCCGAGATTGTGTTCCCTAAGCGATCTGTTTTGCAAGTCAAATCCGGACTGCGGAGCGCCCAGCGTCAAACCTAAACGGTTTATTCGGTTACTTTAAATAATATAATTTAAATTTAGATAAATGCTTATGAAATATTTGCCAATTTCAGCAGTTGCCAAATTTGGGCTTGTTTGGAGGTGGAAACTACAGATCAATATAACTGTACCCACTGTAGTTTACATATGCTTTTGTTATCTTGTGTGTAATAAATCTGTATTTTTTAAAGGTGCGATGTACCACTCTTTTTAGTAGCTATGAACGGACTAAAGCTTTAGGAACATTTGATATTATATTATTTATAATTACATTACATTATTACATTAAAAATATATATTTTTTTAAAGTCCACATATTAAAAAAAAAGAGATCAGGATCTCTTATTGAAACGAAAATGTTGAATGAAAGTTCTTCAAAGGTCTCTTAGTCCTATGAGATTTAAAAAGTATATAAACAAACAAATATTAAACCTTAACCGCAGATTTCTTGTTTACATACAAGTAAAAGTAGACGTGCCTTTGCCTGTGTGTAATATATGCCGAGGCAAAGAATGATAAATCTACAAAAAAACTTAGGAATTTATAATATTTGTAGGACTGGTAAAATGAGTGAATCACTAGCTGTAGTATAAAGCGTCATTCTGTAATGTGACATGAATATTTCATCCTCACTCGGTTAAGTAGGGGCGAGCGCGAATGAAACTGATTTATACGGCCATAACGCTGTACTAACATCACCAACATGAGTGCAACTGCAAGAGTAATGTTAGCAGGAAGTAGCTAGTGGACACTTGCAGCATATTGTATATTTTAAGGAACGTATCTCCACTTTTTTTTAAGTATTCGGCTTATTCACCATAAAAAATATGAGACGAGGGGGCAAACGAGCAGTCGAAGCCATTGTCATGACTACAGACGCTCATAGACATCCGCATAGTCACCGGCTACTTACACACCGCATGAAACGCGACAGCACAGCTGTCACTTTACGCCGGTATCGTGTAAGCGAGAGGTACCTTCCCGGTCGTGCCGACCCAATTCGGCTGCATTGAAGGTTGCAGTGTGTCACTACCTTTTTTCCTTTCCTCCCATATCCCACCCACGAATACACTATGAGAGCTATCAATTTATGACGGTAGGTATTATGTGAGCGAAAAAATAATAAAGATTTTCTCTTTTTAGTTGTATAGAACTGTACTCTGTAGTGTGCGCGAACGGCGAGGTAGGTACAAGTTAGTTGCTTGCCAGCGGCGGACGAGTGCGGACGTTTAACGGGTGCGCATACTCTATATCTGAGTGAGTAGTATATCTGAGTTTTATTTACGATAACCACCTCTTTTTTATGGTATAGGAGGGCAAACGAGCACCCGGAGCCATTTTCATGACTACCGACGCCTACAAACATCCGCATAGAGGCTATATGCGCTGCCCTCCTTTTTCCTACTCGACAGCACAACTGTCACTTTACGCCGGTCTCGTGTAAGCGAAAGGTACCCGGTCGTGCCGGCCAAATTCGACTGCATGCTTGCATGCAGTGTGGCACTACCTCTTACCTAAAACCATCTGAAGACGGAGAGTACATACACTACAAGACAGATTTGGACCCAATGTAGTACCTTATATACCTTTAAGCAGACTTGTTACCTTCCCTTCCCCGTTCTGTGCCACGGAAAATTCAGAAGTTACTCGGAACGTGACAGCATGGCTGTCACATGGCTATATGTGATCGAAAGCTATCTCATCGGTCATTCCGGCCCGTTTTAGCCATATCTACCAATCTAGTAACTGGCCAGTAGCATCAGTAGGAAAGGTTCCTTAAAGACAAAAATGAAAAGTCCATAAAAACTTTCATAAATACTTCACTTTCGTTAAAATCGCCGCCATTCCAGACCTTAATAAATCCAACCACCAATTTATTTGACGCCTGTTTTGTTTCAATCTAGCTACCCAATTATATTGTACTTTATAAGAAATACAATTTGTAATTTACAATTTCTCGTAAATGTGCTCGCTCGCGCATTATTTAACGATGTGGTGTTTTCAACTATTCCAATATAGTTGTTTCCATTAGTGCTAACTGCACAACCATGTCAGCGAATTCGGTAAAGTACAGCTAGCATCAAAGGTTGTCCTAGGTGAGGTACCTTTGATGCTAGCTTTACCCTAGTAATAGTTTAATAGCATAGCGGGTAAATGAGCAATCGGGACAATGTTCATGACTACCAATAACCGATACCATAAACACTTTTGTATGTACTGTGTGCGAATATTTGTATTAGAGGACACAAATAAAGGTAATATTAATTATTTACGGTTCTATTTAGCTGAAAGGAAGGAAACCCCAGTTAAGACTAATCGGTAATCAAAGCTATGGACTTATCGATAGCGCTGAATCTATAATTAACACTTACTGTTCCATTCGCCTGAGGAAAATCTATATTTTTGTGATGAAGGCTTTTATTAACACGCTACCGGTCGAATACATTGTAATGGCTAGTAATATAAAAGCGTCTATAACTTGTCCAACTTATAACAAGTTATAGTTTTACATGTTTTACTGATTGAAGGTTTTTGACACAACTACAATCTAACGCGTTTACTTCTCATATACAACGTTGATAAAAGCTAGAGGCACTATTAAAAATAAGTTATCGAGAAGTAGGTATACGAAAATACTTTTTTCAAACACATGTTTACACGTTTTCTTAATTATTAAGCTATTTATAGTTAATAATTAAGAAAACATGTAAACATACTTTGGACTGAAGGCGTCAACGCAACCTCGGATGGGGTTTACTCCGGTCATTCATGACCCCGGTCTCCCATAGTCGGCCAGCCTCGCGATCAGCTGACGATAAAGCGTGTACGAAGTGAGAAAATCTTTGAAAAAATCCTGTGGCTAAGCTAGTGCTCCGATTATAAATATGTGGTTTCATTTAATGCCTCTCGAGGCATTATATGAAACCACATATATATTATATACAGGTTTTATCAACCTTGTATAATAATTAATCATAAATTTCTTCTTAGTGGTATGGTACTACAGAAATTCCAATATTTCATATTGAGAGTAAGTGCTCTGAATACCTTATTGATCGCGACCTGCGTCTGACATTCCTCGTGAAAGACGAACGCTTTTCGATAGTAACCTTCTGCGTTTTATAATATTTATAATTAATTTACAATTCTACAATTGTTGGCTTAAATTCGTGTGTACTAGTGATGCTGCTCGATAGGCTGATATCGACAGACTATCGATAGTCTAACGATAATATGGCAATAGTGAAAATATCGATAGGACTATCGATAGTATCGATAGTCCTATTGATATCCCAACTGAATTTCAAGATCGATTGTTTGGCACTGCTAATGTCTACCGCCTATAATACGCACTAGTCTGTCCTATATTTATGGTTCCCATGCCTTTGAAGCCACAGCTATGTGCCTCGGTTCTGTTTCAAAGCATTCTGTGTGAATCATTGTTTCAAGGTAACAAGTCATCATCACCATCAGACGAAGGACTTCCACTGCTGGACTTCCTTCTTAGAGCGCCAAAGCTATGGTCACTCGCTACTTGCATTCATTTAGGAATTAATCATTTTCAATCAACACGCTTTTAGACAGGACCTACCACACTCCCGTTTTCTTAAATCGTAGAAAAAAAATCGATTAAAAATAGTTTTGTCGATTTCATTATTTTCGTACAGGCAGCTTATTTATGAGATTTGTCTTTTTTCAGAGTGCGATTAGGACTTTTTTAAACCATATTTCAAATTCTTATAACTACTATAATAGCTGATGATGATGACTTGTTAACATTAATTATTGTTCATTTTGCTTTACAATTAATATTGTAAAACCTTTACAATACGAGTTGTGAATCAAAATGAATCTGAAGATGCCATGCAAAAGGCTTTAATATCCAAATTAAAATTTACACTCCGCTTGTTTGAAGTCAAATTTGTGTTAAAATCAGTCATCAGATATCGTGAAAATTATTCGAAGTACAATACCATTTGTGTTAATACAAAATGAGACAATAGAATATTACGACATGAAATATTATCTAGGTGTATCAAATATCTAATTTTCAAATATTAAATATAGTTGATTAATTTTAAGTGATTTTCAAGCCCGTCAGACCCATTGTAATGGATGCTCCACAAGCTCGACTGTAATCTATACGCCGATGCCAACTTTCGTTTTAGTTACTTCATATCTCATTTAGCTGGGCCTCTATTGTAATTTAATAAGTTTTCATAATCTTTCAGTAAAAACTGGTGTAAAAACCCAGGATATTTGGGAAAACGAATGAGAAGAAAATTTATTGATCGTTAAAAGCTCATGAAGAATGGACTGCGTTCAATTGACGGAAATCTCAACACTCTTTTTTATGGTATAGGGGGGCAAACGGACAGTCGGAGCCATTTTCATGACGACGTTTTGATATGATCTCCGGGAATCCAGAGTAAAACCTAAACATGTCTCGGGACCCGCAACGAATTTTTTCAGAAAAAAAATTGGAATTTATTCCTAATCCTCCTAATTAGGAATAAATTCCAATTTCCACCTCAGTCAAAGCTGGAGACAGTGGGAGTAACGACTTATGCAAGTCAAGAAAATAGAGGACAGCCAGGCCACTTCGCGGCTATGGGATTTTATCTAGAGCATCTACAGGGCTTCAAAAAACACAACAAACAAAAAACAGACATACAGGGTTATTTTTTGGTCACCGGCCAAATTTTAAAATAAGGAAGTATACATCATTCCAAGGGTGTGTTTTAAGTTTTATCGTCTATTTGAAATGGTCCTTAAAAATACATCGATTGTTGTTATTACACGAAATATATCGACTTCAAAGTCAGTGACGTCGTAAGATTATAATATGAATTTCCATCCAGAAGTGACAATACATTCCATCAACTATATCAGTGACGTCGTCGGTCTACCGTGAGTCGCGAGTGTGATGCACGTAGTGACCAAGAAATGTGTTTTACAACATGAGACAAAGTAATTGTTTCTAGTTTTTTTTTTATATATTTTTTATTTCATAAATCGAATGTATTATTGATTTTGAACCAAACCTGAAAATTTGGACAGTGACCAAAAAATAACCCTGTATAAAATATCTATTTTAGAACTGTTTTGGTTGCTCCGCAAAACTTCCAGTGCGCATGTTTGTTGGTATTTACAGATTCATGTAAACTTGGTCGGAAACCAACAATTCGTATTTGCCATGTTGTGTTACAATAGTTATGATACTCTGATAATTCTGTAAAGTTTCTCTTAGAGATTAATTACGAATGTGTCATGTCCCAACTAAGTTTCAGGCATTATGTAGGGTAGCATAGACTACATTGAATATACAGCTGTCCTTGGTTTCTCTTCAAACTCTTACATGTTGTGGTTAAGCCTCTAACATCATTGTACTAGACATCTTTGATTTTGATTTATCTATAGTTAATCACCATCCATTGTGTACATCATTACATAGTATAAATAAAAGTCGCTTTCCGCCGTCTGTGTGTCTGTATGGTTAGATCTTTAAAATTACACAACATATTTTGATGAGGTTTTTTTAAATAGATAGTGATTCCAGAGGAAGGTTTATAATATGCATAATAACTCCATTTTTGAAGTCTGAAGTTCATGCGGGCGAAGCTGTAGGCAGAAGCTAGTTAATTTATATTTCTTTAACGTATTTTAATTAAGTATTTTATTATATGTATACAAAGGAAAGATTTTGTGTTTGTTTATATAGAATAAGCTCCATAACTATTTTATCCATTCATTCACTATTTAGAGCTACCTTGTCAGGAAATAACATTGACTTGTACACCGGGTAAATTTCGATCCCGTGGAAAATAGAAAATCATCCCATGGCATCCCATAGGAGCATTTTTTCGGGATAAAAACGATCCTATGTGTTAATCCAAGTTACTGTGTGTGCCAAATTTCATGAAAATCGGTTTATCATTTTTTAGTTTTTAGTTTTAGCGTCAAGTAGTAACAAACAAACATACAAACTTTCGCATTTATAATATTAATAGGATCACAATTAAACAATTTATATTTTGGTTGACTAACAAAGTAGGCACTGATCGATTTGTATATAATACTAGCTTCCGCCCGCAGCTTCGTCCGCGTCTATTGAGTACATAAAAAATGGAGGAGGTTCTCAATTCTTTGGCATATTTCTTAATGTATGGTGATGTGCAGGTGGTCCCATTGCCCGGTCACGATCATGTGATGGGATTCTGATGAAATTGATGAAACTCTTCAAGTATTATAATGGGCATCTCATAGAAAGAACGCTGGCTCGATGAGCTTTTTTAAACATTTAAGTTGTTGTAAGGAAACATTTAAATGTTTCCCTGCTAATAATTTCTAATGACGATATCTCAAATACTATTCATTTGATTGATAGAATGTAAAGGGCAATTTCAATCTGCATTAAATGCTTAAGCCAACTAACATATTCATTTTGATAAGCATTAAAACTGAACTATAAATAATAGATTTGAAAATAACGAAATGTTTTTAATTAAAAAAAGTGAACATAAAATTGGTTACTGTCAGTCAACCGTAAGAGATAGAGATGTGATGTCGCAGAGCTTTTTGCAGCATTTTCATAAATTTTGAATTCACTAGAACATTACTCAACTATACCTTTGCTATTGTATTGTTGTATTGTTGATTGGCTCCTAATGTGGCTGACGTGGGAATATATTACGCTTGTTACGCCAATGCTTGCAGCTTTGATTATAAGGCTTGCAACTTCGAATTCCGCTCAGGTCATAGACGTTTATATATATTACGTAACTTATTTTATATTCCTATAATGAAAAACTGAATAAATAATATTGGGTGAAAACAGCCTAAAAGTTCCTTACTAAAATTATTACTCGTCGTTCTGAAATTAAAGACGTAGTAGAGTCATTCGGGTCAACTGGGCGCACTTTTGCCTTTAAAACATAATAGCAAACAAACTATAAGGATTGGCATAATAAAAATATAGTTTTTGGAAGACTTATTTATTACACTT
>LUGF01053081.1:13848-26298 GCA_001625245.1 Calycopis cecrops
CAAACGAAATATAGCACATTCGATCGGGAGTTAACAGCTATCTACATGGCCATAAAACATTTTAGAAAAACTTTCGAAGGAAGACCGTTAATAATCTACACAGATCATAAACCGCTCACCTATGTGTTCTCGAAGATTAACACAACAAACGAATTACCACGAAGAACCCGCCAAATATTATTTATCGGCGAGTTTACAACAGATGTTCGTCACATCAGCGGAGCCGACAATATAGTAGCCGACGCGTTATCGCGTATTGATGAAATCGCTTGTCCTTCTACCTTCGACTATGACCAATTATCCGACGCTCAAGAAAACGACAGCACATTTCAAGGTTTAATCTCACAAAATGATTTTACTTTGAAGAAAGTCTTACTGCCTACTTCTGACAAGGGAATTTATTGTGAATGCTCTAAGTCACGAATACGTCCGTATGTACCGGAAAAACTCCGCCGCGACGCATTCAATGCAATACATAATCTCAGTCATCCTGGAATAAGAACAACACGCAACTTAATTCAAGAACGTTTCTTTTGGCCGTCTATGAATGTTGATATCAGAAAATGGGCAAGGAATTGTATAGCCTGTCAAAAAGCGAAAATTCAACGCCACACTACAAGCGCTTCATCAACATTTCCGCACGCGACCGAACGCTTTTCTCATGTACATATTGACATCGTTGGACCTCTTCCTACATCACCGGAAGGTCATCGTTACCTAGTTACTATGATTGACCGCACAACTAGGTGGCCAGAAACAATTCCGACTGAAGATATTACAGCCGAAAGAGTAGCGAAAATATTTTATGAAAACTGGATATCGTGATTTGGGTGTCCACACAAAATAACAACAGACCAAGGTAGACAGTTTGAAAGTAAATTATTCCTGTCACTTACTAAGTTCTTAGGCGCAGAAAAAACTAGAACTACAGCTTATCATCCTCAAAGCAATGGAATAGTTGAACGCTGGCATCGTTCTCTTAAATCAGCACTGAAGGCAAGGCTAACACCAAACAAGAAGTGGACCGACGAGCTACCAACCATTATGTTAGGTTTACGCGCTGCATTACGAACTGATACACATGTTAGTGCCGCTGAACTAACATACGGTCAAAGTCTGCGGTTACCTAGTGACTTTTTCATCACAAAAACCACTAACACTACAATTAATTACGATTTTGTCTCTAATCTCCGACAGACAATCAATAGCCTCAAGCCTATACCCAGTGAATCACACAGCAACAATCGTCCTACATTCGTACACCCGAATTTAGAAAACTGTGAACACGTATTCATTCGCATTGATTCTGTTCGCAAGCCTTTGCAACCACCATACGAAGGTCCTTACCGTGTGCTAAAAAGGACAAAGAAACATTTCACCATTCAACTATCTGGACGAGATGCTGTTATATCTATAGATCGACTAAAACCAGCTTATCTTTTGAACGAGCACGAAGAAAACTTAAGCAAAGAACCAGTGAAGCAGACAAGATCCAGCCGAAGCATCAAGCCACCTGTACGCTTCGCTTGAAGGGGAGCCATGTAGCAGCCACCTACATAAACCAATCTATAATGACAGCGGTTCGGACAATTCTATCTAATTCTCACATGTGCAAAGTGTTTGCAAATGTATCGTCACTGTAGGTCGCAGGACCTTTCCCAAAGCAATAAATCTATCATCACACCTAATGACCATTAAGTGACCTTTCTTAAACCTTCCCCGAAGTAAAGCGAAACTACAATCATATATCTGTCACACATAACATTTTGTAACTCAATTTATCTTGCCACATTTTTTGTATATAAAGCTAAACTATTTAAGCGACTTCTTATACGATAAATATATCATTCCTTATTCAACCTTACTGGAGTCTCATTCAACGACCTTTCCTAATCCTGTAGTAAGGCCCACTAATACCATACAGTGGTAACCTTACAAGATCAATCGGAGCAATAGTTTAGCCACTGTAATTTTTTAAAGCTTTTGCTAACTTCGTACACGCTGTCTCGCAGCTGATCGCCGACTATAGCCGACAGCAGTCATTGACCCCGCGCTCGCTGTAGCCGCCCGGTGCAAAGAGTGATAACATTTTTTCGCTATTTATCTTGTTGGAAAAAGGTATTTTCGTATACTTGTCATAAACTTTTTTTTAATAGTTTCGGATTAGCTGTAAACATTTATAGTATATGTGGTTTCATTTAATGCCTCTCGCTCTTATCAATCCTACATAATATAAGGGTGCAAATCGCGATCGGGGCCATTTTCATGACTACGGACAGCCCTAGACCTTGCCGGCCTAATTGGGCTATATGCATGCGGCGTGGCACTACCTCTTACAATTTTTTTTAAATCTACATTTAGTTCTTATTAAATTTGGCGCACTCTATGTTCGTCTCGCAGAAGGGGTGCGCAGTCGACTAGTTCGCAACTTCTTTTGGGAGCAGGTGCTGGAAGAAGAGATGAAAGACCTGGCGGCACATCATCCGAAAGTAGAATACTGTTCCGAGTACGAAAGCAATTACTTCAAAGAAAACTTTGAACCACGCCGTTTTGATGAAGCTGCTGATAAGAACGTGAGCATCTATATAATTATATAAAACTCAAACGTGACATAGCCAGCTACAACGCACAGCCCAAACCACTGGACGGATCAAGCTGAAATTTGGCATCCAGGTAGATGTTACGACGTAGGCATCCGCTAAGAAAGGATTTTTAGAAATTCAACCCCTAAGGGGGTGAAATAGGGTGTTGAAGTTTATATGGATTTCGCGGTTGAAACCGCGGGGCATAGCTAGTTTGAATAATGTCAAATTCAAATTATTTTATTTCATTTCAGACAGGTGTCCATAGTGTTAGTAACAATAAAAAACCTATTGACTATGGTTAGTAATATAATAATTAGTACGTTCGTAGACGACGAGCCGTGCGCACGATACGTGCGCACGGTTTGCTTATCTCGCTAGCCAGTTATTCTCAACATACGGGCCCGCTATACTATTATAAATAAGAAAAATGTTTAAGTGTGGTATCTGTTCGGAGAGTTTTAGAGATGGCGCTCATTGTTCATCCTGCCAGGGTCATTTTGACTTTGGCTGCGTCGGACTTACAGAAACAGGCTTTAGACGACTTGGAGATCGAAAAGCTAACTGGAAGTGCCCTTCATGTAAAGGTGCTAGGTTGGCGAGCCCTCTGCCGACACCTGTTGAACAGTCAGCCTCAAGGTCTCCTGTTCCAGCTAATATGGACGTGCTTGCCGAACTGAAACGACTGGCGTCACAGGTTGCACTACTTCCTAGATTAGATGCTGCCGTTAAAACTATCAAAGGTGAAATTACCGCCCTGAAAACCTGAGTTAGCGGATATCAAATCCTCAATAGAGTTTGTCGACGATAAAGTTGGAGCATTATCTGAAAACTAGTTACGATGGAAAAAGATATCCAAACCCTCCAAAAGACAAAACAGGACGTTGATTATTTACAGCAGCGAATGGAGAAATTGGAGGCCAACAAACGGGACTTGGAGCAGAGATCGCGTCTTAATAATCTAGAAATAAAGGGAGTCCCAGAGGCTAAATCGGAGAATCTGTTTGATATATTTACCAAATTAGGAAAACATATACATTTCGAGATACCTAAGGAACAAATAAATTACATTGCCCGAGTACCAATGCGCAATAGCAAGGAACACAAGAACATAGTAGTGTCGTTGCATAGCAGGTACGTAAAGGACGAGTTTCTGGTCGCTGCTAAAAAAAGTACTATCACACCAGCGAGCATCAGATTCTCCGGAAGTAATAGTAGGGTATATGTGAATGACCATTTAACTATTGACAACAAGATGCTACTTAATAAAACCAAGGCGTTGGCGAAGGAGCGGGGTTTTGCTTTTATTTGGGTAAGGGGATGCAAAATTTTTATTCGGAAAAACGAAATCTCGCCAAAAATTCAGATACGTTCAAATCTGGATTTTTCAAAAATATAAACTCACTCAAATATATATACGTAAGACATAGATGTTTATTATTTATTAAAAATATTTATGTTATTTGCGACCCTAAGTTGGTCAACAATGATTTGCCACTCTGTTTACTTGCATCAGCTACGCGCAGTTCTATTATTCGCCTACCACTACCCTCATTTATAAACCATACATACGCTACTCAACTATTTTACGTTCTGCTTAACCACTTGTCTTTGCCTTTTATACCTATATTTTCTTGCTATAATAATATTCTCAAATCTGCCTATTTAATGATCAACACTCACTATATTTTGTAATAATGCCTATTAATATTTATTATCAAAACGTACCGGGATTACATTCGAAAATTACGACTTTTCTAAAAAATATTTGTTTAGGCTCCTATGACGTAGTATGTATTACAGAGTCCTGGTTAAATGATAGTAAATAAATATTGATAACTTAACTTTCTCACCAAGTAACCTGCAAGACCTTATGGACGCAATAAATACCTGTAATCTACAGCAATATAACTCTTTTGTCAATGTTAGTCATGGCCGTTTGCTTGATTTAATATTTTCGAATAGTGATGTCAGCATAACACTTTGAGATTCTCCTCTAGTACCAGAGGACTTAACATCATAGATCAGTTGTTACGTCCTCAGATTTTGTAGAAATTCATTCGATTATTCCCACATCTTACACAAAATATATTTACCATAACGCTCATTACAATTCAATCTGTGCTAAACTTAACTCAATAGACTGGTCAACAGAACTCAAAGGTAGAAGCTTGGACGATGCCGTAACATTTATGTATACCACTTTATAAATTAAGGGATAGTTTTGTTCCGTCTAAAACTATCATACCGTCTGGTAAATATCCCTTATGGTACAAACGACCTCTTATTAAGGTGTTGAAAGAAAAATCCAGATACCTTAAGAAATTTAAAGTTTATGGCAACACGTCAGACCAACAAACATTTAACATTTTAAGGGACAGAGCGCAGGCTATGGAGCAACAGATGAATATTGTGTATCTTTCCAAATTAGAATTTTTGGTCGTACGTGAAAAGTAAGAACCAATCTAACAACTATCCATCCACAATGCAATATGGTACTGTGGTGTCAGAACATGGTACGGATATATGTAATATGTTTGCGCAATATTTTCATTCCACGTTTCTTGACTGCTCTTCTGGCCAAGATAATATCGAGGAGGTTGACTCTACTTACCTCACTCCAGGCGCAGATATCGGAGGAATCGAAATTATTGAGAAGGAGATCCTTCAATTATTTGAAAGCCTAAATTTGAATAAATCAGCAGGGCCTGACAACATTCCCGCTATTTTCATCGTAAAATGTGCTAAAAGTCTAGTTTTTCCCTTAACTTTGCTCTTTCGTCGTTCCTTAACAGAAGGCACTGTACCAAGCATTTGGAAATCAGCTATGTGACGCCTATACATAAAAAAGGACCAAAAAATAAAGTCGAAAACTACAGACCCATTTCTAAACTTTGTTTATTTGCTAAGGTTTTAGAAAGAATCGTCTATAGACAAGTTTATTCTGCACTCAGACATGATCTCATGCCACATCCACATGACTTTCTTAAAGGTCGCTCCACAACCTCAAACCTTATCTTGTGTTCAGAGTACTTAACCAAGGTAATGTCCGAGCCGACACAAGTGGATGTTATTTATACTGACTACAATAAATGTTTTGACCGAATTAATCACTCAATATTATTAAAAAAAACTTCAACAAGCTGGTATAAGAGGTAACCTTTACCGATGGTTTACTTCTTATGTAAAAAATCGTTGACAGACAATTGTTCTGAATGGTTATACTTCGTCCAAAATGTTCATACCATCAGGAGTTCCTCAGGGATCTATACTTGGCCCACTTTTGTTTACAATCCTAGTTAATGACATTTCAACCTGTTTCCTTTATTCTAAAATTCTGCTGTATGCTGATGATATGAAGATTTTGGATAAAGTTACGTCGATTTGTGATTCACATAGACTGCAGGAAGACCTCATTAGATTCCAAAATTGCTGTATAAAAAATAAATTGGACTTAAACGTCTCCAAGTGCTATGTCTGCTCATTCACTCGTAAACCTACAACCATCAAATTTGATTACAGTCTTTATAGTACATATCTTACAAGAGTTGACACAATTAGAGATTTAGGCGTAACGTTTGACGGTAAGCTTACTTTTGATGCCCATATAGAAAATATTGTCAAAAAAGCTAACCAGGCATTAAGTTTCGTTTTACGGATGTCTTCAGAATTCACTAATCTGAAAACTTTTAAAATATTATACTGTGCTTTTGTACGGAGCCATTTTGAGTACGCCTCGCAGGTATGGAACCCTATATATGCGACCTATAATGCAAGGTGGGAAAGCACTCAAAAGAAATTTTTAACATTCCTACAATATAAAGCAGAAATCTTTCTTCCTAATTACATAGCAAGGTGTCGAAAATTTCATTTTTACCTCTTTATGAAAGAAGAAAGATTTCTGACTTGTCATATCTGTTAGAAATTTTAAGTGGCAGAGTGGACTGTGCAGAGCTGCTGGAATTGATAGGACTGCGCACTAACTGGACTAGTTTAAGAAACCCAAGTTTATTATATGTACCGTACGTAAGGAATAAATACAGGCAAAATGTATTTATTATAAGAGCATGTAATACATTTAATTGTTTGGCAAAAGACAATGCTGAATTGGACTTGTTTGTTACAACTGTGGCAAAGTTAAAAGATTTATTAATAAAAAAATATTTTCAGTCACATCATAAGCTTTCGTTATGTATCTGTGTCATTTCTATTTGTAATGTTATTATTAATTTAGTCTATTTAATTTTAATTACCTTGCCGTCGTCTATGGCTTGTAAACGTCTATTGTACCTATATGTGGAAAGTGGAAACTTTGTAATTGGCTTTCAAATCGATAAGTATGTATAGTATATATATTGTTATTTAACTATTTATGTATTTTCATAGCTGTAAGTTTCTCTAATAAATAATAAAATTAAAAAAATTAAAAATTAATGGTGCATAATTTTAAAAAGATTTACTTCATGGTGTGGATCCTTACCCAGTAACGCAGCAAGGAGAGTCCCTGCTCTCCAACTGATCTGTAAACACGTTCAAGAGGCTGTGGGTGTTGCAATTGTTGTAATGTTTTACTTGTAAAATATTATAATACCTATACGTTTTTATTAATTTAAATTATAATAACTACGACCGGTTTTGAGATAAGATGAGAGTGATAAATGTAATTTAAATTAATAAGGAGGAGGGCGTCCATTGCTGAACATAAGCCGCCCCCCGTAGAGTATATGAACCAAGTCCACCCCGTAGAGTATATGAAACAAGTGACAATACATTACATCAACTTCACGTAGTGTTTCACAAGAAGAGGTAATGCCATTCTGTGTTGCAGCGGAACTGGGCCGGCACTACAGGGGCACATCTCGCTGGTCGCTCCGGTAACACCGGTGTGGCAGGTTATGGCAGCGCATTTGAATGGCAACGCATGATTGTTATGCATCTGCATGCGCATGTCCATGAACGACTGATGAGGCATCAAACTTCGGATTACTCGTTCGCCCTCTTTAGCTATATTAAGAAAAGGATTTTTTTTCAATTTCTAAATTCCAGCTTATAACAGTTACCTATTGGTCCACTGCATGAGTAAAAAGTTGACCATGCAGCATTGCATGACCAACACGATGGACAAAGTAGGCTCTCGGTCATCAGCCACACTACAGCATCAGCTGCTTCAGCATTCTGAAAAATGACTTGGAAGACTACTTGACCTATTTACATCTGGCATCTGGCTCAAGTCTTCCAGCGATTCTGTTCTGTCATGATCGCGAGTCGAAGGTGAGTGGATGTACTCGTCATTGGTGTTGATGTCTAGTCTTTTCCAGACCAGAAGCTTGAATGCGTCTTCCAGTGCAGCAGTGACGAATTTCGAAGAAATTACGTCTCCATGTCTCACACCTTTCTGCAACTGGATCGGTATCGAGTTCTGATCCTACCTTCCGCCGACATTGTGGCTTTCCTGTACATACTCTTCAACACTTCGTTGAGTTTGAAACCGTTGTAATGACTCGAGCACCGCCCATGTCTCAACCAAATCGTAGTCCACAAACGCTAGACATAAAGGCCGAATAAACTCCTCCCTTTTTTTCTATAATCTGGCGCAGCATGTGGACGATCCACGGTATAAAAAGCCTTTATGGAAACCGGCTTGTTCGGGAGGTTGAAAGTGGCCAAACCTGTGTGATTGACGGTTTGTGATAACCTTTGAAAACAATTTGTAAATGTGGCTCAGAAGTGATATCTTCAATAATATAATGTTTTATCGCCTTTTTTCAAAAAGAGAACAACCACCCTTCTGGACCACGCCTCTGGACTCTGGACCTTCGAGAATAATGGCTTTAAACAGCTTTTGGAGGAGTCTTAGTATCGGCTTTCCGCTCGCTCTCAGAAGCTCAGCCGTAATTCCGTCATTCCCTGGTGATTTGATGTTCTTCAGTTGTTACAGGGCTATTGGAATCTCGTACAGGACGACATCCGAGATTTCTTCGGTGTAATGTCGGATAAGTTTGGCTCTGGGATCTATAGCCATACAAACAACAGTCGTGTGAATGGTACAGTTGTCCATAGAACTTCTCTCCTAATCTCAGCCTTTGATGAAGTGACGGTGCTATCTTCGGTCTTCCGTTTGATCAACTGGGTATGGCTTACAGACAAGTCCCTAACAAACACCTGGGATCCTATATTTTTCTCCGTGATCTCTTTAATACTGTTTATATATTTAAGATTTTTATTATAGAAATACATTTATATATAGATCCATGACCAAGGCGGGATTTGAACCCGCGACCCCTGGCTCAACATGCTCCATTTATCCGAGCCCTGTTCCACTGCGCCAGCCTGATCGTTTGGATACTAAAACCTAATAAGTTACATTTAGGTATGTTATTTTGGTTCCAGATGCATCTAAAATTCCCTCTGTACGGAGCCGGATCTACAGCGCAAACCTTTTACAGTGTAATCATTCAAAAAACCGGCACTGTAAGTGTAACTCCATTTTTATGTTATAGTCGAAGCCTTTTGTTATGTTTTGTACCGGTTTCATCTGTATTAAAGAAGAAAAATTCTTCAAGAAAAAATCCGGTATTGATTTAATTTAAATCTATCCCGGATTTTTTCTTGAAGAATTTTTCTTTTCAGGATGATTAAGGAAGAAATATTCTTTTAAAATATTTGATCTCGATCTGTTTAGTACCTACCTAGTATTTGCTTGAAAGAATAACAACATATTCATGCTCACAAATTTTCGCGTTTATAAAATTACCGTTATGAATTTCTTATTAAACTTAAGTTATTACTATAAATGCAATGGTGAAAAATTATGGTACATTTGTTCATACTAATTGACTCATTTTTTGTGCCGTTTGAATTTAGCATTTATAGTCTGTTTTTTTTTATTTGAGAGACTAAATTTACAGTTATAAATTTCAAATTTATAAATAATGATACCAGCGTTTTTGTGTAGTGCTGACGTATTACAACGATTTCAATAAAACGTAAAATATTGACGACTTTTGAAAACGTAATTAACATTTTCTTGTACTGCGACCATACGTTTACACATCATGCCACAAATGACGTTTAAATTAAAATTAAAGTACGACACCTTTATAAACTTACTAATAAATAACTTAATAAATATGCGTGTTACGGTTTTTTAATCTATGAACCTATATACCTACCACAATGATTTTGTATTAATTCACTATCTACATAGAACACATTCACGTTTCTGTGTAGATAAATTATAAAAACCGGCCAAGTGCGATTCGGACTCGCACACCGAGTGTTCTTTAACAACGAAAGGTCTCTGCGACATTTTTTATCAGAAAATAAAATAACTAGGTTTTTTCATAGCGCTTGTATGAACGACAAAGTTGTATTTGCGTTTTTTGAATATGTGTTATTTCTCAAAAACTAATAATGAAATCTCGCTCAAACCAATTTTAGTTGATAGTTTTCATTGAGATCTACAGCATATACAGAGTTAGTTTTTGGTCAACGGCCATATTTAAAAATAAGGAAATAAACATAGTTTCAAGGGTGTGTTTTAATTTTATCGTCTTTTTTGTAATATTTTGTTACATAAACATCGATTTGAAACGGTCCATAAATATATTTATGCGCATTAGCACCCGAAGAATGTGTTGACCTCAACAGCTGATTGTGTTTCGTATGCACTGCGTGCGGCCGCCGCGCCGCGCGCCGCACCGCGGCTATGATCAAATTACACACGGTATTTATTTTCGTACGGAACAAAAATATTTTTTATATTATTTTTCTTATTAGTTTTATTTCATAAATCGAATGTATTATCGATTTTGAACCAAATCTGAAAATTTGGCCAGTGACCAAAAACTAACCCTGTATATTTTTTAGATTTCTCACTCTCTTATTTTAAAAGTTAGAGGGGGGGGACACTCATTTTTCCAATTTGGAAGCGTCTATCTTTCAAACGATTAATTTTGACGAAAAATGGTTTTAATAACCTTACTATCATTTTTAAGGACCTATTCACAGACATCCCTCACATACAGGTTAGATGAAAAAAAAATTTAGATTCAGTTCTATGTATGGAGTGCCCCCCCTTTATTTCTTAATTTATTTATTTCTAATCAAAATTCTAATAGCGGTTTACAGAATACATGAACCTACAAAGTTTCAACTACGACGGCCGGACGGATAGACGTCCGTCGGACGGACTGACATGACAAATCGAAATTATTTTTATAATTTATGACGTTGTAAAAGTACTAGATTAGCCTACTTGCAACAAAAAAAATTTATTTGGATTTTAATTCACATCATCAAAAATCGTAAACTTATCAGAATAGCAAAAATTTAAATTTACCCCATTTGACGTCCTGACAACCAAAAAACTAATAAAAACCAATCTAGTAATTTAACATAATACTATTATACCGTTTCAGAATCTGTAGAATCCAAGCAAATTTTTAAGCTTTTAGGCACGTGAGGTTGCATACATTTTTTTTTCACCACAGGTGTTTCAAATTAGCAGTCTTGAATTTTCAGCACTATTTTAGTTGAAACGAATCGGTTTTAAATTACTATCTGACATTTAAGTACCAATTGGTGTACTTAATTTAAAAAACAGACAATCAGCTTCATTTTAAAAAAAGATACACTTGAAAAGGATTAAATCTGGACCAATGGCATGATAATATGATTGGAAATAACCAAATATTTAGAGAGATTTCCGAAAAAAAATAAAAATCGTCGTTTACAAAAAATCCATGACACTTTTATTAGTGGAAGATACTTTTATTTAGTAGAGCATATATTCACCAAGCTGCAGTTAAAAAGTTATTTATTAATTACTGGACAACCTGTATAAGGGTTCCGTTTTTTGCCATTTTGGCTACGGAACCCTAACATAACAGTAGCACAACGCTATTTATGACTTCGTGTATTGGAGATACTTGATTGGAGACTCAGTTACTTAGTTACTGAGAAGTAACGAAGTAACTGTTCTATTCTTTAAGTATGAAATTAAAGTTCAACAGCCAAGGCTATAACTTTTAATTTTGTTCACAGGATGCGATTTTGGAAAAATTCAGAAGATCTCAATACTTCACAAAACCTCTAGAGGAGAGATTGGATGATACTGACGGTTGGGTTTTGTAACATTTAAATTGAAACTCTAACTCCTTATTCATAAACGTTATTTTAAGTTTCACTACTAAGTATTAATATTAATGAAAATTATTATTCATAAACGCCATTTAGAGTTAAATTCATTACTTATACAGGGTTAGTTTTCAAATTTGGTTTAGAATCGATAATACTTCAATTTATGAAAGGAAATAAATAAGAAAAATAATAATAAAAATATTTTTGCCATAAACAACATAACTGATTATTGCCGGCGCGCGCGGCGCGGTGCGGCATTCATATTTCCTTTTGATGTTACAAGTTTGACTTGCTGAAAGGCCGTGGATGGCGCGGGCGGCGTCCTAACAAAAACAATATATAGATACATTCAAACAGTTTCATGCAGAGATGCATCGATACGTATTTAAATGATAATTAAGTGTTGATTGACGAGACAAAATGTGCTATGATCACATCATACTAAAAACAGCTAGCCCGGCAAAAGCCCTAGTACTCACCAATGCACCAACGGATCATTCCACAGTCCTTCTCAGCCTCCAGCACAAACACGAGCTAAGACGATCTACAAAGACTAAGTTATCTTTTGATTATGCATCAGCCCTGGATGAACTTAGGGCCAATCCTATAAATATTTTAGATATGCAAGATCCGAATCAGGCTACCGAAACGTTGGTTGAGAGAATAATGATAGCCATGAATAATAATAAATCTATAAGGGTCATACCCACTAGAAAGCGATGCATAA
>LUGF01053081.1:27990-39902 GCA_001625245.1 Calycopis cecrops
GAGGAGCGGGGCACCCAGTAATACGGGTCACCAACCTAGTACAGGGGCCCTTGCTATTAGCATGTAAGCAATTGTTGTTACAGAATAAAACATTTTTGATTTTTGATTTTGATTTTGATTGTAATTTTCACGCGCTCTCTTTTGCAATTATGTCGCATCAATACTCCAATAATGAATATTACGAAATGATAAGATGTTATATTCTAAGCAGAGAAAGTCTACGTGGTGCCCAGAGATATTACAGGACCGCAAGTTCCACTTGTGGAGCGAAATTAAAAGACGCGTTTATGTGGAAGAGGCATAAAGTTATCAAGACCTTAAAAATAAAGTAGTAAGTGTCTTCAATGAAGTTAAAAGTGATAGGGACACGCAAAATTAATTTAATAAATAGTTTAAGAAAAAGTACTACATTCTGCATCGAAAAAAACGGGCTACATTTTTAACATTTATTAAAATATTTGCGAAAAAATATTAAGTTAGTACTGTAGGTTAGATAGTTTTTTTTATGGTAACAACATGAGGGCAAACAAGCAGTCGGAGAGTCGGAGATGTTCATGACTACTGACGCCCATAGACATCGCATAGACGCCATAGCGCATCTGTGATGCGCTGCCCTCCTAGTCTCTCCTCCCACCTCCATGGGCCACCGGCTACTTACATACCGCACGAAACGCGATAGCACAATAGTCACTTTACGCCGGTCTCGTGTAAGCGAGAGGTACCTCCCCGGTCGTGCCGGCCCAATACGCTGCATGGAAGCATGCCGTGTGCCACTGCCTCTATAATAAAAGAAGAAGTTAGCTTAATTATTGTAATAATAACTCGATTTTAAATATTTGAATACCCTTTAGGAAAGTCTATTTTATTGTAAGTTGTAACCTACAAAAACAAATAATCTAATAAGACTTTAAGCTCGCCAGACTATTAATAAAAAAAAAATCCGTTGTTTTTATTAAAATGATTATTGACCTTACAACAATTGATATGATTACATTATCTAAATATTTAATAAAAATCATTAATTAAAAACAGTTGCAATAATTAAAGTGGATACGAAACACACTCAGCTGTTGAGATCAACACACTCTTCGGGTGCTAATGCGCGTAGGTATATTTACGGACCGTCTCAAGTCGATGTTTATATAACAAAATAGAACAAATAAGACGATAAAATTAAAACACACTCTTGAAATTATGTTTATTTCCTTATTTTTAAATATGGCCGGTGACCAAAAACTAATCCTGTATAGTTGTCAGTTTAACAGCCTCACACCCTTGTCTAAAATCTAAAGTGCCAAAATGGCGGAGACAACGAACAGCTGATAATATTGGCAATTTGCATATTGACAGTTGGATTCTCCTCTTCCTTTACTGCACTATAATTACTCTACTTACCTCTACTATAATTAGAAGTTACTGTCAACATCAACATGCAAATTGACTTCTAATGTTGTATCGATAATGAATAACAATTTTTAAATATATTATTAGTTTAAAGGGTATTTTTTCTAAGTGCGCCCAAAATTTTTACAGGAGGGTCAGAATCGATAACATAGTCGATTAATAAATTAAAAAATATTTTTTTTTTACAATTTTTAACATATTATCTTGAATCAATACGATATGGTCATAACGATTTGTACCTACGTATACGACTGACCGTTACGTATTGCGTCATTAAATGACGTCATGTCATGCCGTGACATGTCATAACGTGTCGCAACTTGCCCGCCACTCGCTTCCCGCTTCCCAGTAGCTTATGGAATTAGAGATGAGACATACTTGTAATATTCAATACCAGGGCTAAGAAGTACGAGTACGTAAAAATACCAGGGTTGAAAACCAGGTTTTAAAATACTAGCAAGTATTTAGTATGAGCATTGCGCAATACGCGCACAACACACGAAATATCATTATATGATACCGTAACACTGATAGAAACTTAAAAGAACAGTAGTATTTCTCTTCTCGGATTGTGTTGGCCCGATTTGGTTGTAATGAAGCAATGACACTACCTCTTACAAATTTTTGTCGCTAACAATTAAATCTTTCCTTCCTACTTTGTCAAAATCCACAGGCTTAGGACTGTCCGCTTTGTATATATTTTGTTTGTATTATTTTTTTAAGCTAGTATAGATTTATCTGACCAGGCGTAGTTAAAAGATTTTACTTCATATATTTACATGATTCTTGATATGCTTATTTGTTCGACTGCGTCGGAGACTAAACAGCGTCATTCACAACAAGAACTAACTAACTATTCACTACTATAAAACACTATTATTTACACAAGTATAGTTCAAATTTCGTGATACTTAGCTATGAAATCGAATACTTATAATACCCACTTCACCTATTCATTTATTAACTTTAAATAATGAAATTAGATACCTAATTCATTAATATGTTAAAATAACTACCTAATAACTAAAATTGAAATTCACTAAACACCCGAAGTCCGAACTAACTTTTAAAAAATTATGGTAAGGTCAATATTAAAACTTTTATATTATATATAGACTATATTAAGATTATTAAGACATGAATTAACTAAACTGACAAAAAAATCAAAACAAAACTTACACTGCAATAAATTTAAATAGTTACATCTTTATTATTGTTGTAACTAACAATTATTATGACTACGATATCTCCATACACGCAATCATCAATCATCTGTCTTTTGCCAATTAGAATAAAACTGAACTCTGAAGGTCTCCCGCGACAAATCTCGCTAGCTCTGATGGAAAGCGGCGCGGCGCCAGGCAAAAAACAAAAGGGCTCACACTTTATACTTGTTGCCGACGTATAAAAAACATGCGTAAGATTTCGATCTTTACTGTTTAGAGTACAAAGATCAAAACTGTATGACAAAAAAATACTTTAAAGTATTTGTTATGATCAATAGGATTGTGTTCCTTATTACTACTGAGATATGGTTTTTATTTGTATGCACATCTTTTCTGTTCGTACCAGGGCTCGTACTTTAGCACCGATACTTTCAAGTCTTTGCAAGTACGGCGGGTTTGTAAAACTTGCATACGATTTCGAACTTTATTGTTTAGTATGCAAGGATCAAAACTGTATGACAAAAAAAATACTTTAAAGTATTTGTTATGATCAATAGGATTGTGTTCCTTATTACTACTGAGATATGGTTTTTATTTGTATGCACGTCTTTTCTGTTCGTACCAGGGCTCGTACTTCAGCCCCGATACTTTCAAGTCTTTGCAAGTACGGCGGGTTTGAAAAACTTGCATACGATTTCGAACTTTATTGTTTAGCTTGCAATGATCAAAACTGTATGACAAAAAACACTTTAAAGTATTTGTTATGATCAATAGGATTGTGTTCCTTATTTCTATTGAGATATGGTTTTTATTTGTATGCACGTCTTTTCTGTGCGTATCAGGGCTCGTACTTCAGCCCCGATACTTTCAAGTCTTTGCAAGTACGGCGGGTTTGAAAAACTTGCATACGATTTCGATCTTTATTGTTTAGAATACAAGGATCAAAGTTGTATGACAAAAAAAAATACTTTATGATCAATAGGGTTGTGTGTCTTATTTCTATTAAGACATAGTTTTTATTTGTATGCACGTCTTTTCTGTGCGCATCAGGGCTCGTACTTTTATCATGTGAGGTTTTTGCCTGTAATGTATCGGCGTATAGCAAAATACTTTTGTACTTGAAACTCTTGAAAGTATCTGTTGCACGTACCAGGGCGCCCTTTTTCGAAGTAAAAACCTGGTAGCGTAAATACGTCTCACCCCTATTATGGATTTAGTCTTCACCGTGACCTCATTACGAGTGCATGTGCTAATTAGTGTAAACAATGGCGCAACAACCCCGTGTGAATTATTCAAATCGCGAGTTTTATGAGATGGTACGATGTTACATTCTCAGCGGAGAAAGCCTACGTGCGGCTCAAAGGCTTTATCAAAGTGATTCCTTTACCGCGTTTACGAAGACAGGGAATTAACACAAGTATACCTAATAGGAGAACGATTTTGGCAGCTAATCTAAGGTAATTGGATTTCGGACAATTCAATACACCAACGCATGCAACCTCTCAAGGAGGTCATGCGATGATTAGCCCGGCTGTTGAAAGTGCTGTAATTGAGTTTGTTGAAAGTGATCCCGGCGCGAGTACGAAGGACGCTGCTCGACGATTCGGTGTAAGCAAGTATTACGTGTGGAAACTTTTAAATGAATCAGGATATCACCCATATCATTACCAACGTGTGCAAGCTTTACATAGTAACGACGGACTAGTTCGGATGCGGTTTTGTGAGTGGTTATTGTCAAATATTGATACTGCTAACGTTCTATGAACTGTTGAAGCCTTATTTACGCGTGTAGGAATTTACAATAGTCGCAACGAACACTACTGGGCAGTGAACAATCCACACGTAATCAAAGACAGTTACCATCAAGTGCGGTTTAGTGTTAATGTTCGGGCGGGAATAATTAAAAACGTATCTAATAGTGGGCCCGTACTTTATTCAGGGAAGATTGTCGGGTGGGAATTATTTATGGGGAGAAATTAAGAGACGTGTTTACGTCGAGGAAGCGCAAAGTTATGAGGACCTTCGTAGTAAAATAGTCACAGCATTTAATGAAGTAAAACTTTCTCAGACTCAAATTATGTTAAAAACCAGTTTAAGAAAACGTGCACAAATTTGTATTGGAAGAAATGGGCTTCACTTCGAACAGTTATTAAAATATCAATAAGTGTTTATTTTTCAAGAGGACAATAGTTAAGTCTAAGTAAGTGTATTTAATTGTTGTAAAGTCCATTCCAATTTTTAAATACGCCATAATAAATATTTCAATTTTTATTTCTTATGACGGTCCAGTACTTTACGAAGGGAATATTATAATCGTAATTTCAACTTAAATAATGTGCGTGTTATAGTATAAACAAATTATATTGTAGGTAAGCGTCCGTGTCATCCGTGAATGACGTCACATCGCCATTACACATCGGTTGTGTTTTATCAATGACATAGAAAGACGGTGACAATAATTCACTCACTTTTTATAATATTTTGCTTTACAAATAACAAGAAAACTTTACGTAATTTTAAATAGCTTATGTATATTCTATGCGTATCATTATTGATATTTAGAAAGATATTAAAAAAAACGGGCACACATAGGAAAAATACTCTGTATAATATATATTGTATTAATAAGTATTGTAAGTGAAGAATCATTACATAATATATTAAGCTGTATGTATTTATATAAGTATGAATTTAGTATCTATTTATGTAAGTATATTGTTTAGAAATTAATTTGTCGTAGTTTATAATAAAGTAATATTCAGTTTATAATATATGTTACCTGTGTACATGAACTATTAAATAAATAAATACAATTAAAGGCTTAAGTATTTGATTATTGAGTAGTTGATATTGAGTTAAGTATTATTTGGGATTTTGTTTAGTTTGTTTTTATGAATAAGGCTGTATATTGATAGTTAAATAATAAACATACATTTTAAATATAGCATTATTTCACCGGGAGCCGCTTAAAACATTTTGCGTATCAAAAAAGTATAAATTGCGTTCAAAATAATAAGTCCTCGTCGTCCCAAAGTGGCGGGTAAGATAGGGCGGGCTTGAGGGCGTTGAGCTTCCTTCGAAAAACCACTGCACTTTCTGCAGCGACGTCTGTCGCCTTGACGTTTCATGCACAAGGATGATGTCGAAGATAAACCTGTAATGATAAACAGATTAGTGGTAATATAAATGCACTAGTGTAAATTGACTAGTGTGGTGTATTGCGAGGGATTTCACACTAAACTAAATCATTTTTAAGGTAAGATTTTTATTCAACAGAAACTGATAATAACTAGTGTGTGCTTTAGACCGCACAACTGAAGTAAAATTTAATTATTGATTTAATACACAAATGCATTATCGTAGTTACAATAACATAGCATGTCATATGGAATTATTTATTAAATACAAAAAAGTTTCACTTAAAACGAATTTGTTTAAAAGTTTTAGTTTGCCTCTCAGGATTCTCCTTGTCAGTTGTGCTTTTTATATTTTTTACTACCTTTTTTTAACTTTCTTCATTTGTTTTTTATCCTTTTCAGTCTTTTGATTATCACTCTTGTTTTTACCTTCTTTAATACTTATATTATCTAAAATGAGATCGTTTTTGTAAGGTACATCGGTTAATATTGCTGCCTTTCTCGTTTCCTAGTATTTATCTCCTCGGTCGTATGGACTGAAATTCCTTAAATATAGCCATGATATTTTCAGAACTTACTAGAAAAGAAGAAGTTGCTCTCTTCGTCTCTTGGGGGTTTTTTAACACCATTCTGTCAGTTAGCATTTATTGCTCACCTCATGACTGCACGTCCCATTTGCCACGATTTGTTTTTCTTTTGTAGTTGCGGACCATTGTATCTGTGGAAAATTAACATGTGATGATAAGACAGAATTTATTATAAAAAAACATCTGTATTTTTATTATAGCTTTCATAATACATGATATAATAGGCACATAGATAAACATCCATGACCCAGGCGGGATTGGAACCCGCCACCTCTGGCACAACATGCTCCACATAATCGAGCTATGCACCACTGCGCTAGCCTGATCGTCAATTTGTATACTATAACCTAATAAGTTATATTTAGGTATGTTATTTTGTTTACAGATGGACCTAAAAAACCCTCTGAAAAGAACAAGACCTAGTGCGATAACCTCTTACAGTGAAACCATTAAAAAAATGGTAAGTGTAACTCCATTTTTATATAGTCGAAGCCTTTTGTTATTTTTTGTATCGATTTCATCTGTGTTAAATCTATCCCGGAATTTTTCTTGAAGAATTTTTACTTTTCAGGATGATTCACGAAGAAATATTCTTAGAATATTTTAATCTCAATCTGTTTAGTACCTAGTATTTGCTTGAAAGAATAACAACATATCCATGCTCACAAATTTTCACATTTATAAAGTTACCGTTCAGAATTTCTTATCAGGTGGAATACTATAAAATACACCAACGATGGTGAAAAATTATGGTACATTTGTTTATACTAATTGCCTCATTTTTTGTGCCGTTTGAACTTAGCATTTATAGCCTTTAAAAAGTCATATTATGTCTCTCAAATTGAAAAAAAAATTGAGAGACTAAATATACAGATAGGCCCACCACAGTCCAAGCTTTGTCGTGGCGGTGGGGCTTAGTAGCCTGGGGTGCAAACCAGCACCTTGGGTGAACTAATTGGGCTACCCCCTATAGAGGTAGCGCCAGGCTGCAGTATAATTGTCTCGTAATTTCTCTCTTATTTGACATCGACGTGAAGTGACGGCAATGTGAATTGTCGTCGCGTTTTGTTCGGTCAGTGAGAGCTCCGATGAAGCCAAACCCTCTCCCCCCAACTTCATAGTAGTACGGCCAATTATTAGATTACCCCAAGAGGGTACTGGCAATGAGCGCAGAGATCGTGATACTTGGTGATTTTAACGCCCACCACGCCAAATGGCTAAGTTGACACTCCACCGATCATGCGGGAAGATCTTTTTACGAATTCGCTTTGGCATACGGTCGGACACAACTGGTTTCCTCGCCCACGCGAATCCCAGATATTGACGACCATACACCTTCCCTGTTAGACTGTCTGTTGACCTCTCATCCGGACGGCTACCTGGTATCCGTCGATGCTTCTCTAGGCTCGTCGAACCACTGTCTGATACGGAGTACTGTGCCCGCTAGAGGCAATTTAATGCCATACAATGGAAGCTGCCGCCACGCCTGGCACTTTCTGGTCAGCAGATTGGAACGGGATGCGACTTTTCTTTGCATCCTACCCATGGAGGCGAATTGGCTTCTCGCTGGACAATCCTGATACCATTGCCGACTCCATCGCCGATGTGGTGCTGGGAATGGAATTTTTTATTCCGTTCTCTAAAGTACCGATTGGTGGCAAGTCCCAGACTTGGTTTGATCGCTCTTGTCGGTTGGAGCTACGCCATCTCAAGACATAAATACCAGTGCACTAAAAAAGGAGTATAATTTCGCTTCCAGGTCTCTCAAAAGTGTTATCGCCAAAGCAAAGTCAGAACACATTGGCAAAAGGCGCACGGCTAGTCCGCCTTCCTTCTGTATCTCGTGCATTCCGGTCTCTCGGCAAGGCTGTTCTCGGAAATTTCGGTCAGCCATGCGTACCATCTTTGCGCCGGTGTGATGACTAGTTGGCCCACGATGCAAAAGATAAGGCCGATCTCCTGGGTTGTCTTTTTGCATCCAACTCGACTTTGAATTACCAGGAAACTCCACCGCCCTCAATCTCGCGGTGCGATCACTCTATGCCGGACATGTCGGACCTCATGTGTGTCAATGCTGGCGTTCCACAAGGCTGTGTTCTGTCACCCACTCTGTTTCTCTTGCATATAAATGATATGCTTCAAACCGATAGCACTCATTGCTATGCAGATGATAGCTCTGGTGACGCGTATAGTACACTGGCCGCGTCAATATTTCACGGGAACAAGTCAACGAGTACCTGAACACATCGATACCGATATACAACGGTCATATCATACTAGAATTCAAACAGTGAGAAACTATTGTAAAGGTACACAATTGCTAATGCTACGATTATTATAACGATTCATTGATAATTTAGTTGCACCGTCGTCGCGTCCAGACAAAATCAAAAGTGCCAATCTTTATAAAGGCTATGTGCGGATTTCGTGTATTGACGATAGCGGACTCAGTTGCTTAGGCTGGTTTTAGTGTCACGCGGACCGTCAGCACAGAGTAAAGAGACGTACAAACTACAAAGAATAAGCTTCTAACTAAAAATAAGATTTTAGTAGGGTTGGCACAAGAAAATAAAATAAAATAAACAAACTTTTGACGTCATATTATATTTTATACATTGTGTCATAATGATAATACAATATTATATAAAATAAAAAAGATTAAGTTTTAATATTTACAAATTGTTTACTCTGAAATTTTTTTTTAATTTTTGTTTTTTAATAATTTGTTGTACCTTTTGATAGAATGGTAAATTCTAAATCTGACAAAAAGACGTTTTAGGTAATCAATTGGAAAGCAATCACATGGCATATTAAATTTAGAATTTTGTATTCGTTTCAAAATATCATTTCCTATATTTAAAATATTTACGATAGGTGAGGTACCTCTCGCTTACACGAGACCGGCGCGGCGTAAAGTGACAGCTGTGCTGTCGCGTTTCATGCAGTGTGTAAGTAACCCATAAAGGTGGGTGGAGGAAGGAGAGCAACGATCTCTCGTCGTCGACGTCTCTAATTGGAGTAGTCATGAAAATGGTCTAACCGCTCGTTGGCGTTTTGTACTATAAAAAAATTAAGTTACACATTTTGAGAGATACCTACTTGAACCTTATAACTGTAAGTACGTACACAAGTTCTACAGGTTCTACAATTATTTATTTTATTATTTTTATACTAATATACGCTGTCATCAATGGAAAATAAGTTGTCATGGTAACTGTATTGTTATGTGGCCGAATTGTCAACCCATTATTTTGCCGTACAATATGTAATAATGCCGTATTTGAAGTTGAAATATCGACTACAGCATTTTATATATTGATAAATTAATGTGAATAAATGTTACCGAGGACTATTACCTATATAACAAAAAAGTTTCATCAAAATCCGTCTAGTAGGGTTTGCGTGAAAGCCGCACAAGACACAGACAGAATGAAGTCTTCTACAGTTTTATTATATGTATAGATATTCCTTCCTCCTCCACCCCCAAGGGCCACCGGCTACTTACACACTGCATGAAACGCGACAGCACAGCTGTCACTTTATGCCGGTTTCGTATATTTACGTAGCTTCTAATAGGATTGTGCGACCCACGTAAACAAGATATCAAATTTTTAATAGCTATAATCTGAATTCCTTTACTTACCTAGTAGACTCCTTTGGATAATTGAAATATGAAATATCCTTTTGTTTTCTAGTATTATTCATACAAATTGTTCAGTACATAATTATAATACAAATTATTTCTAATTATTATTTACACTCTTATGAATGAAACTGCTGGACAGCTGCAGACGTTGTCCTATCATAATTTATTTTGTCGTCATGGTAACTTCTTTGTTACGTGAAGGATCTTTCATGTTATTACTTTAGTTAGTAAAAACAGATAGGATTATTCGAGGATTATTCAATCCGTTTTTAAATGTTTCTATACCATTTTCAAATATCTGCCTATATAATATAAACCAAGGCCCTGTCATAACGAACGCAGAAACAAAAAAAATATTAACCAATTTGGTACAGTCGTTCGATTTTATTATAAAAAAAATCATAAATAAGAACGCACTCGACGTTGTGCGAGCCCTTTGTTTGTACACTGGGTGAACGTCAGTAAACCGGTTTTTTCCAGTGGCGGCTCGTACGTGACAATCGCCTAGTTGACACGCACACATGCGCCTTTTGCTTGTAGTAGTGTAATGTGATCGACGCGGTTGTATGAAGCTTTGTCTCTGTTCCTTTACTTACTCATGTGCCGTCAGTACGGACGCTCCGCGCATGCCGATCTGTATTACAGCTACGTAGTGTTTTAAAGTATGTAATGCAGATCGGCATGCGCGGAGCATCCGTACTGACGGTCCGCGTGACACTAAAACCAGCCTTATACTTGCGACAAAATAAGAAGCCCGTTTTGGCAGCTGCCAAAATATGTTGTGTAGGAAGGTGAAAAAATAACCGTTTACTTTTACGACTAATTATTGGGACATAGCGATTTAAAATAATTACACGCATGTGTTTTGAACATTTTATAATTTATCCTATTCTATAGGTATGGTACGTACTACCTATAACCATAGACCTAAGCTCCATAGAGCTATACTAATGTGGTGTGATTATCTCATTTATATATAAATCTATAAATGTGTTATTATTGTCGTTCTTATTTGGAATATATCAGTTTAACGCCAATTAAACCATGAAATTACGGACTCTTAAATCTAAGTAAATCATAACGGATTTATTGCAATAAGCATTATATTATTATTATATTTTGACTCCTGGCTTTTAACTAAATAATTTTTTATAGTATCAAAATATCCTTATTGAATATCTAAATAAAGCTAAAACATAAAATATTTAGTAATATCTACAGTTTAATGATACATTTAAATGTAAAATTTACTTATTTTTGTGTATTATAATATAATGTTGTTTGTAAAAAAGTTTCGATTATCCTAATAATTGATTTCAATCGATATAAAAATGGCTTTACAACGGTAACAGCACTGAATCTGACAATGCACAAGTATGACATTGTAATGCCGCTTTGCGTAATATTATTCAACGATTCATTAGTTTTTGACATTTTCTTAAATATAAATTTAAATTTGATTCTTCCGAATGATACTTGTTGTTATAGTATTGAGTGAAATATTAATTAATTAGGATTTCGAATTAAATTTTTCGTAACGTTCATAAAAAGTTATCGCACCATATAAAGTGTAAAACGTCAAAACGGGCTTCTTATTTTGTCCCAAGTATAGTTACCTACTGAGAAGTAACGAAGTAAATGCTTAAACTACTAATAGGTTTTTTCAAGTTAATTACTTCGTAGATAGTTCCGATCTTTAAACACACGTGAAACTTATACATTCCGTTTTTATATGTGCTATGGATATTCCAAACTCATATGCTTCGGTTCAAAAATGACCTTAAAATCACTGTATAAATAGAAATAGAATAGGCCCCAGAATGTAATCCTGTGGGACGCCTATTTCTATTCTCATTTCATCGCGTTTTGTGCGGTGTGTAAGTAGCCGGTGGCCCATGGAGGTGAGAGGAGAAAGGAAGGCAGCGCATCTGTATAGCGTCTATGCGGATGTCTATGGGCGTCTAAATGGCTC
>LUGF01053081.1:50197-63354 GCA_001625245.1 Calycopis cecrops
ATAGTCTATATTTATTTTTCTATACATTTTATAAATGTAATCTTTATATAGCAGTCTCTTACACATCTTATATCCTAATCTAGACATCATACATGCACGTACAATAATTATGTCAAACAGGAGAAATGTTATGGTGAAATTCTCCACAGCGCCCGCGCTTGCATGATGCGAAATAATGTACACTTGGAAATGGAATAAAATATAATTTTTTTTACATGATCAGTAATTGACAAAATACTTTATTTAGGGGGAAAGTATAATTACTAATTATCATGTTCTTATTGAAAATGTTCGTGGGCTATTTACAGTATACCGGGTGTTCCAGACCACCCGTCCAGGCTGATTATTTCGAAAAGTTTCAAAAAAAAATCAAAACAAAAAAATACGTGTCAAATATTTTTTGAAACTCTATCAAATCATACCAAAAACACCCCTCACCCCCCAACCCCCTGTTAGGGGTAGGGGGTGCAACTTTAAAAATTCAAATGGAAACCCGTATATTTTTTTTGCAGATTCGGATTCGTCATGAAAAAAGACAAACATTTTGTCTGGAACATTTTTTTTGATTCGCCATAGATGGCGCTGCAATCGACAAAAAACGATTTTCTTTGATTTTGACAAAAATCAAAGTCAAAATCAAAAATAAAAACAAAAACAAAAATAATCTCCGATAAAAAATCCGAATCTGCAAAAAAAAATACGGGTTTCCATTTGAATTTTTAAATTTGCACCCCCTACCCCTAACAGGGGGTTGGGGGTGAGGGGTGTTTTTGGTATGATTTGATAGTTTCAGAAAATATTTGACACGTATTTTTTTTAACTTTTCGAAATAATCAGCCTGGACGGGTGGTCTGGAACACCCGGTATATGGTCTGCACAGTGCAGTCGTCGACAAGAAGTCACTTGTTCTCTAGCCATGTGGGTAGATGCGATGACTATATTCCTCTTTACATATGCATCATGCTTACTTTTGTTCGAGTGCATATTAATATCCTAATCTCAGAATATTTGAAAATTTTAAGAGTAACAGGAACATATTTTATGACCTGCCCTGATTATAGCTTTGCAAAATATTTGATCGATATTTCCTGAAGTTTTCCTTTTCAGGTTAATTGAAACACTATTCAATTAATCTGACATAGCCTGGTCAAATATTGTGCAAAGCTTTAATTTCAAAATCTCACTTTTATGTTGGCAATAATCCAGATCGATTATTGCATAAATATCAGATCCAGGATGCCCTCATCTTTCGAGAAAAGGTCCGGGATATCGGATATTATCGTTATGTCCAAAATATACCCTCAACTGTCCTGCCAATAATTGTAATTGCTGGAGGGAGGAGGCACTGGCATGGGAGGACCGTTCGCGGAAGGTACAGCACCAGCGTAAGGCGAACCCTGAGGCGATCCGTACCGCGGACGGAACCACGGTCGGCTGGTATATTGGTACTGATTGTTGGCATATGCTGCCATATTTTGACCCGTCGCGTTAGGATAAGGATTCTGATGATTCTGGTTCGGTGGGAATGCTACGTTTGGTAACGTCGGCATATTCGTCCCTGCATAAGTTTGGATTGGAGCAGGCGTGGTAGAAGGTGAGAAGTTGGTTTGAGACGTCTGCGAGGTTGGCGTGGAAGCCGAAGCGTATGTTTGATTCGGGGTTTGGGGATTGGAACTGTTCGGATAGCTAGGCGGTTGGGTCGTTGTTTGACTGGCGTTATATGCCGGGTTCTGGGTGGTGGTGCCGTTATTGGAATTATACGTTTGTTGCGACACGGTTTGATTGGTCGCAGTAAAACCTGCTGTTGGAGTAGCACTTGCGTCTGAAGTAAAATTTTGTTGTGTGTTTTGGATCGTAGTTGCTCCGGGCATAGTATAGTTGGTATCTTGTGATGAAGACGAAATGTAATTAGTTTGGCTGCTGGCTCCGTTGGCATTCTCCGTTTCTGTCGTCGCGGATTGCCCATTGCCCGTGCTGTTCTGAGCTGGAGTCGCGGCCTGGGTCTGAGGCAAAGTGTATTGGACTGCTGGATTACTCCCGGGAATTGTCAGGTTTCCCGAATTTGCTTGCATCATGTATTGAGGCATTCCAGCATATTGGGAGGTGGGCGTGATAAATGTCGAGTTTTGGGGAAGAATTTGCTGAGTTTGCTGCGTCATAGCTGCCTGGGGATTTGTTAATGGTGAAGATGGTGGGGGAGCCTGCACAATAGGTATCGTGCCGGACACGGCCAGATTTGAATTAGCGAGCTGCTGGTTAGCTAACGCTGCATTTAACTGTTGAGCGGAAAGTTGCGCGTTGAGATTTAGTCCGGCTTGCATATATTGGGAATTGGGTGGCATATTCATTGGCATAAGGGGCACATTGTACTGGACTCCCCCTGGGACGCCCAGTTGATTAGGCTGCATCACTGTGACGTTCTGCCCAGGTTGCAGCATTTGATGCCCAAGTAATCCTTGTGGGATCGTACCTTGGACTAAATTTGGATGATTGGTTGGTATCATGTAAACTTGACTATTCGGTTGACCAATCACGGTTGGCATCTGACTAATGTTTAGAGGATTCTGCAACACTGTCATCCCCTGTGGCACCGTTATCATTTGTACGTTTTGTGCCGTGCTCTGTATTTTGTTCGCCGTAAGATCTTGCTTCTGGCCCTCTTTGTTGGTTTGGATTTGTATAGAATTTCTATCTATCTGTTTTATGTACATTCCTGTGCCGTCTTGCGTTATTCCTGACGCCGATACACTAGAACAAAGCGCACGTTATAGCAATCGCCATTTTCTTTCAACTAGAGGTTAAATACATTTATACTCACTTAGTCTGCTGTCCAGAGGACACGTGTATGATTGTGCCGTGCGCTGGATTAATCTTCATACCCATACTGACAACTGTATTGTCTCTACCTGCAAATAATCAGACTGTACAAATTGTCACGAAATGACACACGCATTGAGCCGATGTTATAGAAAGCATTATCCTGAAGATTTAAGTTCGTTAGGAGTTCAGCTGAAGCAATTGTTAAATATGAAAATTTACATCAATCAGTTGCTTGCTTTCTAGGGTTACGCATTTGCATTACACAGTAAAATAAGGTTCTATTTTTTAGTCTGTTGCCCTCTGGACTACTGAAACCTGTAAAGAAGAAAAATAATTAACAGTAGTAGCACCGAAGCAGCACCTTACTCCATGTTCTAATTCTTCGAGGAAAAAAAATATATAGAAGAAATTAGATTCGAAGAACTGAATACGCGGCAGCATAACGTTGAAAACTATAATATTTAAAGCCTAACTGGTTTGATTCAGTTACGCTGTGGCTAGTTTCCAAAATCGCATGGACGCAAAAATCTACGCAAATAATGCTTAATATGCAGTTACGCAAAATTCATAGCCTTCTACCTACCTACTAACTATAAGATCAGCATAAGCATTTTGTGGTCAAATATTTAACTCTACGCAAGTATGCGGATTTGCAGCAAGCGACGCATTTAGAGCCTTTTTCACAGGTTCCTCTTAAAGTTCCGGTTAACTTATTAGGAATAACTAAATGGTAAAAAACTACATTATTAAATTGATTTATGTGGTCGTTGAGAGCTAAGTCGTAACCTGTGAAGTTGGCCCATAACTACGCTACACATAAAGAAGCAATTACATGATAGTAGCTCGTGTATATTACGATATGTTCCTGCTTCCAGGATTCTGAAGTCTGCTGTAAAGGTCCTGCGATGTTTTTAAGATTTGTGCTGTAAACCTGAGGCAGGCTACTGACAAAAAGAGTAAGTACAAATTTCTTAATCTTATCGCCCGAAGTCACTGAGCGTCTTCTTTAAACCATTCCTATTGTTTGGAAACAAGGGCAAAATAAAATATAAGTATCTAATGAAGTTAATATACTACGTTTTAACCAGAACAATAAAAACTAGAATTGTGTCTATTTAACTTAAAATTTGAAACGAAGCGAGAACGAATTATTGAAATAAACACAAGAGGTGAAATCAATTTAAAATTGAGAGGAAAATAAAGATAATATGTTCAGTAAATAATAAAGGGAAATATATTGAAAAAACCCCTACAACTTTTATTGTTCTGATTTCTACAACAATGATTAAGAAGCAAAAACTTAGAATGTTACAAATTTAGCTACAGTATTAGTATATAATTAGTACAATAACTACTCTTGAGTTACAGCTAGAAGTCGGCCAAAAGGTGAAAGTGATGACCCAACGAATATACACGCAGAGAATCCGCAGAAAACTGAAATGAATTAATCAATCAGCTGCTTGGTTTTATTATTAAGAAGCTTTGCTATTACTACGCAAGATGCAGCAAAACGCTAGATGCAGCAAGACGCGAAGTGGCATAGAAACTAAGAATTAGGCGATTTTTGTGCTCTTCTAGCTGCTGCTGCTAGTAGAATCTATTTACTCGTACTGTTATAGCTTACGCATTTTATTACGCTTTTTTAGGATCTGCGCAACCTTTGAGATTCCGTAAAGAAAAATAGGGTATTTTAAGCACACTGCAACTTCCTGAACGCAAGACAAGTAGGTGTAAGAGGCCATGTTTGAAGACTGGAGGTTAATTTTCTATAGCAGTGCTAAATCCAAGAAATGAAAGTTAATTTAGAAAGCAGTCAGCTTTACTGCTCGCACTCCACCTAAAATTTGGGAAGTATTCAAGAAAATAGAAAAGCAAAAATAGATTACATATAAAATATATGATGATGTCTTTTCGGCATGAATTGAACAAAAATATATAAAATATATAAGAGTAAAGGACAAAGGTTTGAAATACACTGCCGATCTCGTACTTCTAATGTAGAGACTGAAGATTTGAAGCACGATGATGTAATCTAAAATGAAATAAATCAGATTCAAAGCGTAGTAAAAGAGTCACACTGCATCTTACACGTAGATGATGTTCTGAAATAAAAGTGAGTACGCAATGCACAATAAAAATAAACAATAAAAATATACAAAAATGGCACCTGCTCTAGTTGGAGTGCTTTGTTTTATGAATAAGAAATGTCTTTTTTTAATAATATTCTACATGTGATACGGCGAAAAATATTTGTACAAATTCAAAAAGGTGCAAAATCATATTTTTGCTTTTATGAGTGTTTGATTTTTGGGTTTATACTAATTAACATTTATCCTCTGAAGGTGGTTTTTCCCACATGTATTCTTTACTAGTGGTACTTTTCGGAAATACTTTGAATCTTTAGAATAGCACATTTTTTTTTATTTAAAAACGCACGATACAGGCCACACTACACTTGTTTCCATTCACTAATAGTACATTTTTTTTGGTCCATATCGTTTTCTTCATCTGAATAAGAAATTATAGTCAACATCTTGATTTCGAACATTGAATTTACTCATTGCCCGCACAGTACTTATTTTACAACCTGAGACAGATGGTCAATACGTGAATTTTTACAGAAATTTCAAGACGTTTTTTTGGCAAATAATATACAAATATCTTTGGCCGTAAATAATAGCTTCAGTAAATCTTGAGTACCTGCAGCAGCTGTCCACGAGCGAGAATCTCTTGACGAGCTCTTGTCCTGGCTCACATGCGACCTGAAGCACGATAATTACACACACAACATGTTAAACCCCGGTTGAACTGTCGGCCATATTGGCGAAACATGCAAATTCAAAATGGATGCCCTTGGGACCTGATAAATTAATTTCATTTCAAACTTTAGAATTCTGAGCTGGTTTTAATCGAATTATCCTAGCAGCCTGGAAATTTTGAAAAAAGTCTTAAAATTTGTGCCCCGTTGAGATCGCGATAGGACGCCGATGGATTGTGCAGAAGTTAATTTATTTTTTTAATTGATTTTTCGTTATTTAAAATTAACTTTTGCACATGGGAAGATATTTCCTGTAAGATATAAGATATGTAAGATATATTTTTGCGACTGGAATGTATCTTACCCCGCCGGCGCTATTGGTCTAAGCTGAAGTTGGCTTGGTGTGCCATCTGACAACCTCTTTTGCCCTCTCGCTTCTTGGGTTATGCTCTTCGTGGTAGTGGCAGAACTCTAAAATAGAACTGTAATATTAGTGCCGGCTTTTTATTTTAAATTTGTGGTGTAGATGAAGCCCAAAACCATTAAGACTTGGGTGCAACTAAAGCTGATTTAGTAAGATTATATTAATTAGGTACTATCTCACAATGTTTTAAAAAGATGTAGTAAAAATAGTAGAAAAAATACTTAAAAAAACACAACACAAAATTATTTCTTATTGATTTATAGCTAGTCTAGCCATAATTTCTGTTACAAAGAAAAAATAATATTTTTAAAATTGCAAATAACATTTATTACTTTTATAGTGTGTCAGTTTAATACACAAATCTAAAACAATTAAAAATATATAAAAAGCTTATTCGAAGTGATCTCCATTGGCTGCAATTCAGTCCTTTAAACGGTGTGGCCTTTTATCAATAGAAGCACGTACTCTTTCCGTGGGGAAATTCTTCACTGCCAATCGTATGGATTGTTTTAGGGATTCCAAATTATCATGGCGCTTAGAGCGAGCTGTACTCTTTAAAAATACAATAAATTATAAACCAGCTGATTAAGATCGGGACGAGACGACGGCCAGTCTTCAGCTCTGATGACACGTTCGCTTCCAAGAAGACTGACTGCGTGGACCGAGCTTTATGACCCGGCGTCGAGTCTTGCTGGAAGGACCATACCAGGTTATTGAACTTGGTGTTATTAAGGGGCTTAACTACCTTCTCAAGAATGGTATCTTGATACACTTGTGCCGAGGTTTTGATACCTTTTTCACAAAAATGTGGCTCAGTCACTCCTTTATAGCTAATATCCCATCAAACCATCACTGAAGTCGGATAATGCCCACATTGCACTCTGCCGACTAATTGGGAAGCTTCCTTTGAGCTTTGAGCATAAATACGGTAATTTTGTTTGTTAAAATGTTGCTCAATTGTAAACATTTTCTCCCTCCACTTCAGTAGTGGTTTCGATTTTACCACCCTATTCATCTTTAATTTTTCAGTTAAACAATGACCAGTCTCGCTCTCAGCGTCTCTTATAGGCTGCAAGTCCTAAGTCATCTCATAAAATACGCGACACGGTTCTAGGTGCTATCCTTATTTCCCGAGATAACTGTTTTGCTTTCGACAGGATTTCTTCGAATTCTTTCCCTTACTGCTTTGACCACCTTTTTAGTACGAACACTACGTGGACGGCCAGATCTTTCTCTGTCACAAACAGAGGAAGTCTCATTGTACTCTCATTAATAGCCCGGTACACAAACATTTGACTAATACCAAGTATATAGAGAATTTAAAAAATTGCATTTTGCTCCATACCTACTGGCTACTATATGTAATGCAATCACAGCGATTCTTCTCTTTTTCACCCAACTCCACTTTAATATCGCAAAATATTGTACAATGTATTGGCGCCAAAATGAGAAAACACAATGAACAATCGTATAAAAATGACAGATTCCAAATTTAAATGTAAAATTTTTAATTTTTATTGTAGCAGTATTTATGCCCAGACTAAGTATAATAAAGTATAATTTTATATTAATAAAATATAAAACGTATTTTATGAAGAAAATTATGAGAAAATGTTCCCTTTTTATAGTCAATTGAAACCACACCTACAGCAATATCGAAAGTTGTCTACTTTGTTGGATATTTATTGCTTGTTGCATGTTCTAACGAACCTCTGTATAGTTTATGGCGCAGGTTTAGCTGATATTGGAGCCGCTTCTTGGCCTTATACCCCTTTATTAAACTTACATCTGTCAAATTCCATAGTTTTCACGTGTTTATTATTATGGAATTGGACAGATGCAAGTTTAGTAATAGGTTAATGCTTGGATAATGTTAATCTATATTTATTATTAAGGGGATAATGAACAATACACTCTTAGGGATATACCCAACTGGGAGTGCTTAGGTAATGCCGTGTTCCTAGCATTCCCCAAGCACTCCAGAGTGAAAAAGGTGTGATTGGCCCTCAGGTATTACTGTCAAATATTGTGAGATAGTCCTTGCAAGTGAAAAGTTAAATGGAAAAAGCAAAGTAATTTTTACATTTGATTAAGTGATTTATTACACCTAGACTCCACGCCTCTTTGCAATTATTTATTTCATAAACAGCTGAATGTAAGCTTTTGTATTACCCGAGAAACTTAATTAGTATGGTATAATATAGTAAAGTAGCATTTAATTGACAAGGTATTGCCACTTTTCAACTATTATTATATTTTATATACTATTTCCGTTCTGTGGATTTATTAGATTTATCATGGTAGTATCAATATCAATGGTGTCTAGGCATAATAGGGATTTCATGTACAATTGATGGTTATGCTATGACTATACAGTAACATAGAAAATTAACATAGGAAAAAATGGCACCATCACTGAAAATAATGCAAATGATTAAATTGAAGCTCAAAACAATGAAACAGGTGGTTTAGCGGCTGCTAAAGTAATATTTTCATTTGCTCACAGATATAATGTGCGGAGAAGACGCTTGTCCAGTTGAAATTATATTTATTAGGGACGCACTGCTTACTATTGGCTGTTGAAAAATCAATTCATATGAAAAAAAATCAATCTCTTTGTGGTAAAAAATATAGAGTTTAATTATTTTTATCAAAAAATATTTTATTACTACATTCCTAGTAACAATATTTATGTGAGTGGCAACTTTTTACAACTAAATTATTTTTTAAAATTAAAAGATAATGGTTGGTATATTTTTGCATGTTTCACTTTGAATTTATTTTATTAGAAATATCTTTTTAACAAAGACATTTTAATTACAGATTGACTAGTCCAGATTAAATCTAAACTGTTTTAATTTTTGCAGTCTCTTTTTTTTGAAACAATTACAAATTCATTACAATTTTCATGTACTTCATGTTGACTTAGCAAATCTTTATAGGAAACCATCAAGAGGGTACCTTAATGCCTGACAATTGTAAAATATCTATAATGCCAACCTGCATTGAATGTTCATGGATGATCTACTTCCATTGTTGGATTTGAAGGAAGCAAAAAAACTTAGGACACCTTTTACGTTATAATGAAGTGAGTTTTACACATACCTTTTGATTAAGCTGCATTATGGTCCCTGTCGCTTGTAACTGCTGCAACTGAGCAGCTGATAGTGGCAAAGATGTTTGCTGGAAGCTGTTTGCTGGTGCTATCTGTAACGGAGCAAACTAAAATTTAAACTCTAGTCAAATTGTCTACATCAGGGGTGTCAAACGCAGAGGGTGGTTACTAGATATTGAATACATAGGCGGGCCAAGTTTAACACTTTCAGCACTACCTTAAATTTTTATACGGAAACACGGATGCCGCTCGTATTTTCTATGAACCCGCTGGTCGGGTCACCGGCATAGCTAATAGGTATAAGTGAACCCGCCAGGCGGGTCAACTGGCATTACTTAAAGCAAAGTACTAGTTTTTTGGTTTTTTGAGCTGTATATTTGTGTAAGAAGGATATTTGTTACACGATCTGATTGTAAGCTCAGTTAAACACAGTTTCAGGTGTTTTTGATTGTGAAATGGACAAAAATCAGTATAAAAGTAAAATACTGTCGTAATTTATTCAGTAGTACTCAACATTTGGTAATTTATTACAAATCTTATTTTACGTTTCGTGTTTATAGATAATCATCGAAAGAGGGATAAGTAACTCGAATGTAACCCTACACAAAGACACCCTAAGACAATTTGATGAATGTAGTCAGTCGATATTGTCCAATATATCAAGAAAAAGGAAATTGCATGACTTCCAAAATTTTGAAAATTCATCTTCCTCGAGTAACATTGACATGATTACGTATTCTAAAAAAGATGATATTAAGAGCGTACTTCTGACAAAAATAAGAGACAAAATGTATAAAAAAATATGGTCTTAAAGGTCGAATTTTACCTAGACCGCTCGGCCCTCTCTGTCGGTTGGTCTTGATCGGAGGAATAATAGGAACAGCATTTTAGACCGATAAGATCCAAGTAGTTATTGTATAATTTTGACTTTAAAAAATCTAGTCATACCGCGTATATATATATCCGCGAGAACTATAGTAACATCGTATTAGACCGATAAAAGCGGGATCGTTATCTTTTGAATATTATGCAATTTTATTTTTTTAGTTTTGATGTAATATGAAGTTATAATAACTGTTATTCATTTTATACGTAAGACTAGCTGACAACTTCGTTGGCGTAACGTATTTTATATATTAAATTCTTTCAAATTTTCAAGTCCGTCGGGTGAAGTATAATTACTGAATTTCCCGTAGAAATGAGCGTTTTTTCCGCAGTAAAATGTATTGTAGATGTTGAGGCTTAGTATTTATAAACCACAAAAAGTTTCGTTCAAATCCACCTAGTACACTTCTAATACTATTTTAACCAATTGGTTTTTAGTAAATACATTCAATGTACAGACACACTAATTTTACTGTTTTATTAAATGTATAGATTAAAGCGAAACTACAGACACGAATGTAAAAATATTTATAGTTACAATGTTGACAACTACTTATTTGTTACAATGTATGAACCCGCCTAGCGGGATCGTGGCATGGGACATGAACATGAACCTTTAAAAAAAGATCAAAATCTAGTGGAATATACTACTTTACCTTTGTTTAATGTTTATTCCATTTTTAAAACATTCATTTACTTATAATGTAAACAATTTAAGGTACAAAGTCATTAGTAACCAAGAAGGCATATTTTAATTTATTCGCATGCATAGAAAAGCCAACAACAATTTTTTTTTTGACTAGTAATATTTGTACAACCAAAGTTTACATAAACAAATTTAACCACTTTACACCATTTCCCACTTTTATAGTTTTGTTTTAGACACAAATTCTCACAAATATCCATTTTGAATAAGTGCTAACATACTCATTACAAATTTAGTATTATACCATAATAAATTATACTATGAGATAAAAACTATTAGTAATAAACAAATTACTTACTGATACAAATTGTTGAGGTTGTATGTTCGTGAAACCCGCCTGATTTGATGTCAGGTCTTGCAATTGTTGATACGGTATTAACATGGTCTGCGACCCAGGCATTGTCCATTGCATTGCATCTGTACCTTGTATGTGATATTTAACATCCTTATCCACCTTTTCAGTACTGTACAAGATTTTTTGTGATGAATTAGTGCTAGGAGCAGCACACACTACAGGAGTAGCTGTAGCAGAGCTCACAGTAGTTGTGTCCGCCCCAGTTAGACTTGCTTGGGGAAGTGAGAAACCGTTTGGTAATATCATGGACATTGATGATGGAACTCCACTTAGCCTCAACTGTGTGACATTTAAAGGCTGCATGCTAGCTATATCTACAATTTGAGTCCCAAAATTAGGCTGCTGCAGTGCACTCAACTGTTGGGCTACTGGCAGTGAAGTGAAATTTGTATTTGACACTTGTACACCAGGCTGAACAATAGGAATCAGTTGCCCGCTGTCCTGGTTTAGCACATATTGCTGTTGAGGTAGTAATTGAAGGACTGTGGGTTGGCGGACTGTCATTAACGGCGCAGATGCCGGCGCCATGCTCACAACTGGTGGTATCACTGTAGGATGAGCTGTCGTAGTCAGTGACGATGGTGTCGACAAGGCAACGGAGACAATCGGCGGGGGCACTGGCGGCGGTGCGGCTGTCGTCGTCAAAGTAGGCGGTGGCACGTTCAGGGCCGGGGGAGGTCCACCCGCTTGTGCTGCACTCCATTGTGCTAGCTCAGCTCGTATAGTCTCAATCAAATTTTGTGCCAGCGATCTAGCAGCTGCTAGCGCTTCGGATCGCGTATGATGTAGCGCCAAGTGCAAGGGCTCAAACTTATCAGTTTTCAACACTGCTACCACTCCCGTTTCAGATCGTATATACTCTAGATTTGTTCCATTCTGTAAAATATTAATAATCACTTAGTTTCAGTAATTTAGAGTTTGAAATTAGAAAGCTTGTGAACTACACTCACGGGACCGAGTATTCGTGATTTTATGTCAAATGCGGCTGGGGCATTGTCTAATCCTATATATACTTTATCAATAAGTCCCCCTGACATTATTTACGGTGTAAGAAGTGAACTTATATCTAAATTAGTCTTAAAATTGTAAAATGCATCATTTTACAAATGTTTTGCGTTTTGACTTTTGACAGTTGTTTTTTTTTTTTTGTGTACTTAGTTTTAAAGCGGCATTTTGATACATTTTTGCCAATATTTATTTTATTTTATTTATTATTTATTTATTTATTAAATACATAAACAGACACAGGAGAAATTACACAAAAATTAATACAGTGTTACCTTACAATAGTATCTTTTAAATTAGTTTATTAAACGGTATATTAAAAAACCGGTAAAAATCGGAAATTACTATACATTTAGTAAAAAAATATTTGAGCCCCTGGAATTTTTATCCTTTAAGTTGTAAGTAATAAATATCAATTGCTATAGTTTTCAATTGCTCATATTGCTATAGCAAACACTTGAATTGAAATACTTTAAGTAAATACGATTTTACTTGGTTAAATTTACCATACAGTTCTGTTTCAACAAAAACTTTCAAAATTAGCCTTAGAATGATATTAGAAACTAGAAAACTAGAAAAGGTGTATATTGCCTTAGAGCATTTAATTTTTTATTTAAATACTCTTAGATGACGGCTATATCCACACTATAATACGATTATGGTCTTTGGAATTTAAAGATATCGCAGCGATCGGGACGATGCATGAATATAAGCTGTCGTCTTGTTAATTGGTATTGCCTTTTTACGATGGTCGCTGTATGATCCATACGGCTTGTGATATATTGTATTGAAATTAAGTATGATTGCATTATGCATTCCGTCCGTGTCATAGGTGTTTAGTTATTTCTTGTGTAAAAATTTATGTTTATGTAACAACACTACGATGAAAGTATATAATAATACTACGAAAAAGATAAAATTATTCAACACCAACGCGTTCCGCCAAGACAAGTGGGCTCTCCTACTTAGTCACCTTTCGCCTTCGCATACGGCCTATTGGCCGCTTGCGAAAGCTCTGAAAGCAGAGCCGTGGCAGTCATATCCCCCCCTCTCACGTCCAAACAGTCTCCCTGCAATAGACGACTATGA
>LUGF01053081.1:85321-103294 GCA_001625245.1 Calycopis cecrops
TGGCGGGTAGAATTATGGGTAACACGGCTTTAAAGACAAGCCTGATAAACTGGTTCGGGAAATTAGGTCATAACACAAGCAAGTAGAGTTCAAAATTGCTTGCACATTACTTCTCTATTTCCTGTGCCAAGTCGCTACTCTTTAGCTTCCGTATCGTTACTAATATGCGGACATTGGCCGTTCCGTGTACATCCTCATCATCAAGACTTTTTTTTTATTTTAACCCCGGGGGGTTAAAATATACACAAGGTATAATATATATACCTTTGTATGACACGTTTGTCAATGTTTGGTTTTCTTAATTAAACGAGCATTAGGTTTATTATTGGGACATTTGGTGACTACCAAAACACATTCGTGCGTTGCTTTGCCCTCTTTTACCTCAGCTGCCCAATGGGTCATGGAACAAGGCAGCAATGGCCTTACTACCGCTGCTAAAAATATGACGATAAACCGAAGACAAGCCAGCACTTAATTATGTAAAATAAAAAAAAAGACTCGACGCAAAAGAGGGGTGTTGGAAGTTTGACGTTTGTCTACACTACACTAGACCGGCGTAAAGTGATAGCTGTGCTGTCGCGTTTCGTGCGGTGTGTAAGTAGAAGTGGCCCATGGAGGGAGAAGGAGAAAGGAAGGCAACGCATCTGTATAGCTTATATGCAGATGTCTATGGGGGACGGTAGTTATGAAAATGGCTCAGACTGCTCGTTTACCCCGCTATACCATTAAAAAAAACCAGATTGAGAGTTTTTTTTAAATTGGAAAGCCAGTTTCCTTGCTGTTCTTCTTAGCTATGTTTGGTAAAAATCCTAAGTAGTGCCAAGATGCAGTTTAGCCGAATTGGGCCGGCTCGACCAGAACGGTACGTCTCGCTTATGCCGATGTCGTCGGCGTAAATCTGTAAAGTGCCAGCTGCACTGTCGCGTTTCGTACGGTGTGTTAGTACCTAGCCATTAGCATTTTTTTTTTATACCACGATGGTGGCAAAAAAAGCATACGGCCCACCTGATGGCACGTGGTTACCGTAGCCTATGGCCGCTTGCAACACTAGGGGCATCACCGACCCTTTAAGAACCTATTGACTCCCCTTTGGAAGAACCCCATATTGAAGCCCTCAGGGAAAACCTCGGCAGGGAGTTCATTCCACAATCGGAGGGTCCGTGGGAGGAAATTCCTCTGAAATCGGACTGTACAAGACCATTTGGGCTCCAACGTGTGAGCGTGAACGATGTCGATGGCGAGCGGAGCGGTAGAAAGTGGCCGTGGGCAGTAGCCAGAAGGGCAACGCATCTTTACAAAATCGTGCGTGTGTATGTGTGTGTGTGTGTGAATACGAGATCCAACGTAACCCGACGCTGCGATGTGGAACACGGCCATCGTTATCGCCAAACCCATCCTGTCCACGGCTGATCGACCCCATTGTCTCCTGACATTGGACACAACAATGGCGGCCAATTGTTATTGTCCTATCGTTGCGACATTTGTGTAGACGAAGCCAGTGTTACTATGCTGAACCAACATAAAAAGTTGATTAAAAGATCAAGTGTGCTCTTACTTTAGACTTAGGCTCTAAAGTTCTATTATCTATAAGTCTCTTCCTCAAAGTTTAGAGGAATAGACCGAATAGAATACTGAGTAACCTTTTTAAAGTGAAAACTTCAGGTGGTCCATGGAGGTCAAAGGAGGGCAACGCATTTGTTTATCTCTGCGGATGTCTATGGGCTGGAATGCGAAGTCGCTGGAATGCGCGAGAAGTCGCTGGAATGCGCGAGAAGTCGCTGGAATGCTCCAGAAGTCGCGAGAATTCGGTACTATAGCAATGAAAATAAAGTTGAAATTCATATGACACATAAACTGCGCTCCGCTTCGCTGCCCTTCGCCGCGTTTTTGGTGTGAGTTGACACTTAGTGGGTATTCAGTTCAGACGCGACACCCACACACCCCATCAGTACCCACCCAGGACCGATGGCAGTGCGTAAATGCATCTCCCCGCCAAACAAAAAAAGAAAAGCTTAGCTTATGTAAGCCAGTCATACTTCCCCATCGTTCAATAAGACAAGTCCTTCAAAAAGGCTCCTACAAATTTTAGCGGCTGAGGCAGGGGTTTAGCCGGTATAAGTGTAAAGTCCGGCATAGGTCTAAGGGTCACCCGGGCTCCTATGTATACATAAATGTATTCCCCTGCGTTTTTTATAGCATAGGAGGCGAACGAGCAGTCGGGTCACCTGATGTAAAGTGATCACCAACGGCCACAGACATCCGTAACACCAGAGGTCTAACAGATGCGTTGCCGAATCTGCGTCAACAAAGGTCCTTCAACCAATGAAATGTCTTTATCAAATGTGAAATAGAACAGAAAATCCAAACCGTCACTAACATGGCCACGTGTAAGGCATGTAAAAATAAATCTAGGATAACAGCATGACCTACTTCGGCGGAGGCCGGGTGGCGTGGGCGAATTTATGATGTATTTGGATTACTAGATAGGTCAGACATATTTTTGGAAATTTATTGAACAGTCGTCTGATTCGGTACGGTACGGTAGTCGTTTGGTAAGAGGTAGTGCCACACTGCATGCTTGCATGCAGTCGAATTGGGCACGTCCGGGGAGGTACCTCTCGCTTACACGAGACTGGCGTAAAGTGACAGCTGTGTGTTGTTGCGTTTCGTGCTGTGTATAAGTAGCCGGTGGCCCATGGAGGTGGGAGGAGAAAGGAGGGCACCGCATCTGTATAGCCTCTATGCGGATGTTTGTGGGCGTCGGTAGTCATGAAAATGGCTCCGGCTGCTCGTTTGCCCTCCTATATCAAAAAAAAAAATACGGTCGATGGCGGCTGCTGAGTTTACTTAAACATGCGTATGCTTGTCTTTTATTTTACCGGGCTTTGGCCCATCACTGCGACTCCTGTGTCGCCAGGATCGACAGCGGCAACCACACTTGACCCTTTGATATGATCGCAGGGAGCCCGAGGGAAAAGCTAAATCTGTCTTGGGACCCGCAACGAATTTAATCAGAAGAAAGTAGGAGTAGGAGGTAATTCCAATTTCCCTCCCTAATCAAAGCGGTAGACAGTAGGTGTTTTTTTTTTATGATGTAGGGGGCAAACGAGCAGGTGGTTAGTGACTACCGCCGCCCATAGACATCCGCAAAACTGGGTGTCATGCAGACTCGTTGCCGGTCTTTTAGGAAGAGGAATGCTCTTTTCTTGAAGATCCCTAAGTCGTATCGGATCGGAAATACCGAGGAAGGCAGCTGGTTCCATAGTACTGTTGTACGCGGTACAAGATAGCAGTGACTTAAATAAGCCAAGAAGTAGAGAGAGCAGTCAGGTGAAGCCCGGCTACTATGCACCACTGTATGCTTGTCTTTTTTTTATAGCATAGCATTTTCATTTTTGTCTGGGATAAATTTGAGCACCTAATGCTTCGAGGAGTCAATTTACTTACACTATCAAGATGGGTAAAAATTATATCGTCTTAAAGTCTGCGCAGAGGATTTTGTCCCCGGGCCGGAAAATGTATGCAAAGTTTTTTATTTTTTTTTTTATATATATAGGAGGGCAAACGAGCAGCCGGAGCCATTTTCATGACTACCGACGCCCACAAACATCCGCATAGAGGCTATACAGATGCGCTGCCCTCCTTTCTCCTCCCACCTCCATGGGCCACCGGCTACTTACACACCGCACGAAACGCGACAGCACAGCTGTCACTTTACGCCAGTCTCGTGTAAGCGAGAGGCACCTACCCGGTCGTGCCGGCCCAATTCGACTGCATGCAAGCATACAGTGTGGCACTACCTCTTACAAAAGGTACCGCGCAAAGTACCGCGTACTTTTAATCCCTCGTTTGCGTTACTCGATACAGTTGTAAATGGTCTATTTTAGCGGAGAAATAAGTCCGCGGACAAAAATTCCTCGTTTGCGCAGGCCTTTAGGGGAAAAAAAGATTATTTAGGGGATCTTTGAGAGGTAATGTTGCATTGGCCCGGTCGACCGGTGAGGTAGGTACGTCTCTGACTCACATGACTGTCTAACAGCGCGTTCACGACCACAGCGGTGCGAATTGCGGCGCGGTGAGCGGTCGTCTGTCTCTCTTTCACTCGATACTCGACGCGCGAGTGAGAGAGAGACCGGCGCTGTGAGCGGATCGTCTGTCTCTCTTTCACTCCATACTCGACGCGCGAGTGAGAGAGAGACAGACGATCCGCTCACCGCGCCGCAATTCGCACCGCTGTGGTCGTGAAAGCGCTGTAAAGGTCTTAGGCTGGTTTTATAGTCACGCCGCTAGACGCGCCGCTGGGCAGCGCGCGCTTGAACAGCTGCGGTGCACTGTGAAACAAGATTAGTACCACGCGTTTTATAAAGCGCGCGACTTTGTAACGCAACTACTACTCTCATATATCTCCGAACGCGCGCGCTCCAACGGCGCTGCCCAAACGCTAAACAATAAAACCAGCCACCAGCCAATGGAGAATGTTACCTATTTTTGATAAATGACTGCCCATGACTTCATTCGTTGTACCAATACACCTCAGTCTGCCTCAGTCCGCTCGCGGTCGCGCGCCCGTGAGGTTTTACGCTTTGGTAGTAGGTACTTAGCTACTTTTAAAATGTCCAATCCCAAGGGTAGAAAATCATATTGTGTTGTGCCGAAATGTACTAATACAACTATTAATTCGCCGGAAAGGTTGTTTTTTTCCTTCCAATGGATTTTAAAAATGCGAAACAAATGGTTAAAAGCTATAAAGAGGTTAGATTCTATTGGACACAAAAGTTTATTGTTTATACTTTATACTAAACAGCGGGCAAAGTTCGCGCGGCGCGCGGCCTGTTGGGGTAACACGTGACAGGCGCGGCGGTCACGTGACCGTTAGCGGGACTCAATATTTTTCGAAACTTCGAAGCACAAAGAAAATACTCATGTGCTTTAAGTATCTATAAAATCAAAACAACAAAAACATAAAAATGAAACAAAAAGTAGTATATTTATTTACATAAGGTCCTTATTGGGTCAAACTTTCAAGCGATTTGGCATACCTAGTAACATTCTCCATTCGGCTATATGCATGCGTGCAGCGTGTCACACCTCTTACTAAATATAATATCCAAGATTTGTATTAAATAAAAAGAGCAGGTGATGTATGTATGGTAAAAAAGCCCTTAAGGCTCAGGTGTGATTCTGCACTGTTCGCATTCTGGTGTTCACACCCCGTGAGGTGCTATAGAGTATCATTGCCGGTTGGTGTGCAATGAAAGAGCAAGAAGTTTTGAACATAACTTACGAATATTGTGCCGCCAGTAGAGGCAGCTGTAAACATACTATAATGAAAGTGTAATAACAGTTTGTAAGAACGAAATGACGGAATCAAGATGTCTTCAAATAAACGAGGGTACAATAGCTCAATCGGATTAAAATTTGTGATTTGAGATACTCTACGGATGTACAACAGCTTCGAAAATGCAGGAAGCTGAAAAAATTTATAATAATAATATAATAATATTTATAATAATAAATAAGTAACATTCTCCATTACTGGTAGATGATCTTACTGGCACTTCAGCTATCTGTTTTCGATTGCCTCGTGGTCTAGTGGTCATCTTCAATCGCCGACGTGAGGTCTCGAATCCCGGGTCCGACCAAAAAATGTAATTTAGGAAGTTCGCGGTGTTACACCCCGTGCCTCGGAGAGCACGTTAAGCCGTCGGTCCTGCGTCTGATTTCTCTCCGGTCGTGTCGGACTGCCGTCTTGTCGGAGTACGAGAATGGGTTGCCCTCATTCTTCCTTCCCATCTCCACGAGTCACTGGGAAGTCACACACCGAACACGACAGCACAGCTGTTCACTTCACGGCGGTATCATGTCACTGAGAGGCACCTCCCCGGTCGTGCCGGCCCTAGGCGCCAATGCAGCGTAGCACTACCTCTTATTAAATCTTCTGACATACGTATTCATAAAATAAAAAAAAATTAAAAAAGAGAAAAAAAGAAAAAAAAAGACACGTATTCTAATAGTCATCTAATTAATTCATTTAAAATTACAAGAATAATGAGAAGTAAATGTGACTAGTGATTGAGGTTAATTATTAATTCTGTAGAATTCAGTCATTAAAACTCTAGCTGCTACAGATTTAGATTTAAATTCAGATGCAGGCATGACATCATTGTCTCACCATTTTAGTCTCAGGGGTCATCCAAGTATAACGTAAGTATTACTACACATAATTATTTAACTTTTGTAAGAGCGATGAGCATGCGTCCAAATTGGCTCGTCACGAGCTGGCTGTACCTTTCGCTTAGGCTATAGTCGTGCAGTGAATGCTGTGCTGTCGCGTTTCGTGTGGTGTAAGTAGCCAGCTGTATAAACACTTTGCGGATGTCTACGTGCGTCGGTAGTCATGAAAATGGCCCCTAATATCTTCTTCTTTTTCGTCTTCTTCCTAGCCTTTATCCCATCTACTTGGGGTCGGCTCTTCTAATGCGGCATCGCCAGGTCATTCTGTGCTGGGCCGTCCTGGGTCCTTGGTTTTTATAATAATAATAATAATAATAGTAAATGAAATATGTATTTATTTTCCAAGGTTGTAGTTACTATTCAGTTTTATTTTTAATTAGTATTCAGTTTTGAAAAAAAAAAACAACATTTAAATCTTGAAAAATCGGTCTCAAGCTCGGCATTTGCTTACTGGCACTGATCTTCTTTTGTGCCGCTTAATGACATCACGGTCGCGCCAAGTAACTTAATATGAAAATGGCTCCTTAAAAAATGGCTCCTTAAAGTAAACTAGCTGTGCCCCGCGGTTTCACCCGCGTTCATTTTCGAAGAAATCCATATAAACTTCAACACCCCATTTCACCCCCTTAGGGGTGGAATTTCTAGAAATCCTTTCTTAGCGGATGCCTACGTCGTCACATCTACCTGGATGCCAAATTTCAGCTTGATCCGTCCAGTGGTTTGGGCTGTGCGTTGATAGATGGCTATGTCACGTTTGAGTTTTATATATATAGATTATAACTAATTATAATTGAAGAACTCACCATCGTTCAGTTTCCCCGATATCGAATTAGTTTCCATCACCATGGCGCGTACCCTGCAACAAGAACAGCCATGAGAGTCATAGTCAAATTAGCTAGCATTCTCCTATCGGGTTGCATCTCCCCCATTTCTCTTCATCTCTTTCGAAATGAAAAAATGAAAATGAAAAAGTTTTTATTGAAAATAAAATTACAGGAGTTACTTATTATATTCAGGGGCCACGTAATACCAGGACTGTGGTACAACCTACAGTCATTCAACTGAGTGGTCTCCTTTTTGGGCACTTGGTGTATTGCACTGTTATGCATTGTCCCTTACATGCTATGAATGAATGGAAAAGAAAAAAATGAATCTTTATGTTATCTTTTATTTATTTTATTAGTCTTATTCAGTACCTTAGAATTAAGTCGTAGGCTAAGCTATCACAATTGTATTTTTATTTTTTTCTCTTTCTTTTAAATGGTAAGCTATTAACGTTTAACAGTGTAACATGTGTATGTTCCTAAATAAAGATTTTTCTATTCTATTCTATTATTGAACGTCAACAATTAAATCTACCACCGGTTCAACCCTAGCCCTGTCCCGAGAAGAACCGGCGAAACAAACTCAGCGGGCCTCATTTCGACTCCAAACCTAGTCTCGATGCTACACAAGCACTCGTGGCAATTCAATGAAGCTATATTGGGCTCGCTTCCACTGCGTAAGTTCACGGCCGAAAAAGAAAAACAATACAAAGACATTTTTTTTTCAATTCAATAATTTATTTTTGCAATTGTAGGTATTACTTGATGTTAACAGCATATAGAATTTAAAACAACTACAATTCACCATTAGAGGTATGCAAATATACACATTATTAGTTATTAGTAACACATTAAATATTTTATATTAACAGTCAATCTTATATAAACGTGAAAGTTTGTATGTTTGTTTGTTTGTTACTCCTTCACGCAAAAACTGCTGAACCGATTTTCGTGAAATTTGGTACACACATGGAGAGTAACTTGGATTAACACATAGGATAGTTTTTATCCCGAAAAATGTTCCTATCGGATGCCATGGGATGATTTTCCAAGGTATCGAAATTCACGCGGGTGAAACCGCGGGGTGCAGCTAGTTATTACATGATTATTAGAAATTAAATTAAATATAATCAGAGCATTAATTTTTAATATTTTTTTGGTCGTCAAATGATAAATAAATAATGGTACTTAATAAATTTCTAATGTCAGATGTATTAAACCAATCAATAAGTTCATTAATTCTAATTAATTAAAACAAATTTAAATTAGTACCTACTTCCTGTAATCCAAAAGTAAATAGGTAGGCATTAGTAACAAATATTTAACATTACCTATAGCCGTGCCTAGCCCGGCATTTTTCCCCGCGGATTCACTTTACGGTACGAAAATATTATTTTATTCCAGATTGTAAACTATTTATTTGCCAAGTTTTCAGTCATACCGGGCCCCCAAATGATTCAATGGTTATGGACTTGCAGAAGCGAACCAGATTTTTCAAGGATGATATAAATGTAAATGGAATTATATGTTTACATCTACACAAATAAATGCGTGGTATGGGAGAACCCTATGTCCAACAGTGGACTGCAATAGGCGGATGATGATGATGATGGTGATGATGATCTATACAAATAAACAAAATTTAAGAGTACCTTATTTTTACGATACTAATTAGGTACTAAAACTACCATTTAAAATAATGTATGTCTGTCATTGTTTACGGGATAATCTATACGGCTGGACCAATTATGACGAAACCTTCACTGAAAAATAGAAAAGTTTATGGGACACGATAAAAGCTACATTTTACTACAAAAACTAACGAGACGTTATTCACGGACGAAACCGGGACGGATCGCTAGTATTCAAAAATGTATACAAGAGTCGTTGCCAAAAACTCGCACAAGGTGACTCGGCCGCCCCCGCTCGGTTCAAAATACGATGCAAATATAAAAATATCGTATGGACAGGTTTTTGCATTTTATTTTGGCACCGTGACGAGCGTTGGACGGGATGAACTCCCGGTTATTTTTAATCTGCACGTCACTAGATTATACGACAAAGAAATTGAAGTCACAAAGTGACGGATTTTGTCGGGATTATAAATAGAATAGAAAATCTTTATTTAGAAACTAACTGCACTCCGCGGTTTCACCATCGTTAATTTCTAAGAAATCCATATAAATTTCAACACTCTCTTTCACCCCCTTAGGGGTTGAATTTCTAAAAATCCTTTCTTAGCGGATGCCTACGTCGTAACATCTACCTGGATGCCAAATTTCAGCTTGATCCGTCCAGTGGTTTGGGCTGTGCGTTGATAGATGGCTATGTCACGTTTGAGTTTTAAATATATTATATAGACTAGCTGCGCTCCGCGGTTTCATCCGCGTAATGTTCGATCCCGTGGAAATATCGAGATGATAGATGTTGACCGATTCTCAGACCTTCCCGGTATGCACAGAAAATTTAATGAGAATCGGTCGAGATGTATCGGAAATTCGGAACAGTATGGTAACTAGCATTGTGACACGAGAAATTGATATATTTAGAAATTATAGTACAAAGTTATACACCTTTGCAGGTAGGCAAGGTACAAGAAATAATAGCATACACAAAGAGATATAAACACTCAATAACTTTACAGATATAAAAAAAAAACGCTATTAAATATAAACCAAGAATACAAATTTTATACGGATGTCTACGTACATAGGAAGAGAAAAATGCATAACAGTGTAACACAATTTTCAAAAAGGAAACCACGCAGTCCAATATCTGTGCTGTTGTATCTTTTTTTTGTTAATGCAGGGGAATACATTTACGTATGATACTTAGGAGCCCGGGTGACCCCTAGGCCTATGTCGGACTGACACTTGGGAATGTAATACCGACTAAACCCCTACGGGTGACTCAGCCGCTATAAATGGAGGGGATCTACAAGCAAGAGGATCCCTCCAGCGACAGGCTCGCCTCGGCGAAAAGGCCAGACATCTCCTTGAGGACTGTCTGGCTGCCTCTGAAAAGTCCCTACTACAACGTTGGAATCTTGCAATGGGGCCAGGTACTCATCCTGACCCCTGGCCCCAATACTCCAAAGGAGCACACCACCAATGTCCAAATTGGACCCGCCATTCGTTCCAATCCACGCCGCCCTCTGCTGATTCAGAAGGACGGGTGGAGGACCCCGAGTAGATCTGCTCTTAGTCTGGCCTCTCCCCCAAGCCTTGGGGATCACAGGGCACGCAGCCCACCACAAGGCGAAAATATCTTCGGGGAGGAAATGCTTTACGTTGCGTTTAGCAAGGAAGGATAAAAAGATATCCGAATTATTAAGCAAGTTTGGTTTCTAACAAGCTGAATGAAGCAACATAATTGAGACTAAATTTAGCCAAGTATAATTGGCTTTTTAACTCTTATTTGCCAAGACAATTCCTCACGTAGCATCATCAACAGAGTCAAGAAACTTTACGAACATTTCGCCAGAGCAGAGAACAAAGAAATGCGATGTGCCAACGGATTGGATCGTATTTTGCACAAGCCTCGGCTTGGATTTTACTGGTAGATAAGCGTCAAAGTAAATCGAGGGCCTCGTTAACATTGTTCTGTTCTGACCTTGATGAGTTTCTTATGCAGAGGGCTAGGAAATTTTACAGTTTAAGTTTTAGTTAGCTAAAATACGTGGAGAATAGAAGTTAGGTTAGGAGGACATGTTTTTGTTGTACTTAAAGGCAAGAGCGTCGCCAGTGGAGTTCCAGGGGGGGGNCATCATTCTCATTCATTGTCGCTCTTGTATTATAAGCCTTAGCTCTAGGGAGGGGCAGCTGCCCCTCCTTCTCCTTCCTGGCTACGCCCTTGCTTAAAGGGGAGCAATCGAGGAGTCGGATAGTCGAAGAAGTCGTTGATGACTACGGACGCCCATAAACATCCGAGGGGAAGGAGGGACGACGACCCATCTGTATAGGTAACCTTCACGCGACTGTCTATGGCCGTCGGTAGCCCATGGCTAGTCATGAAAAAAAGCCTTAGACTGCTCGTTTGCCCCCTTATGCGATAAAAAGAATCATCGTGTTTACAAACATCACGTGCGCTGATCACCGGAAGATAATTAACAAGCGCTGGTGACTCACGAAGGTCGCTAGACGCCGGCAACGCGCTCAAGGTACTTTAGCTTGGGGTCTAGTGGATCGGTCCGTTAGGTTCCGGGTTCGAAACGGACCAAAATGCATTACTAGCATTTTCAATCTTCTTTATCTACACTAGAGGTTTGTTTGTATGTTTGTTTGTTTGTAATGAATAGGCTCGAAACTACTGGGCCGATTTTAAAAATTCTTCACCATTCGAAAGCTAATTATACACGAGTAACATGGGCTATACTTTATTTTGGAAAAAAAATAGGGTTCCGTAAGAATTTCGGACACAAGGTGATAAAAATCAACCAGAAAAGTTTTGCGTACGCTGCCTAAACTATAAAAGATAGAACCATAACGTATATTAACTCCATTTTTGAAGTCCACGCGGGCGAAGCTGCGGGCGAAGCTAGTCTATTTATAGAAAAGTCAAAACTGACTGACTGACTTATTGTATCAACGCACAGCCGGAGTTAACTTACATGATAACTTAAAATTTAGTAGTGATTCCTTCTTTCATAATGTAAGTAAGCACTAAGAAGGGATTTTTAGAAATTCAACCACCAAGATGGTGAAATAAGGGGTGAAGTGAAGTTTATATGGATTTTCTGGACTTAGAAGTATGTTATGTAGGCTTTTAATAATGAAGAACTCATTATTAAAAGTATCTAATAAATGATCGAGTGGTTAGGATGTTAAAACTATGTGGCAAACGGTCCAAAAGCTAGCTTCGGAGCTAGATTTGTAATTTACACACAAACCTATTGGAGAAAATTGATCATGCTTTGCTATAGACAATGTAATACATAACATGCATGTTTATAATTCTGTAACATACTCGAAAAACTTAATTATCACTTCATTATATCACTACAGATAACAAAACCTCCTTGAATAAACTAGAGCACCATGTATACTCATACGACGAGTCATCGAAGACGCTGTACTTGACCCCAGCGACGAGGGTTTGTTAATTACACTCCAAGTGTATTGATTAATCCACATTTCACAAAACAGGCGCCCTGGCATTGGTTTTTTCTAAGAACGTAGCCAATTAATTAATCATTTTTTAATTGCATTCTTCATGTGATTAAGGCTTTGAAGTACTTAATTATGTGTTAAAGACGAAAGAGACTGACCTCCACGATACAGGGAACCCTAGTGTGGAGGCCAGTGATCAATGTATAAGTCATGTTCATGATGTATTTCTTACACAAAAAAAAATATTTGTATACTATACAGGCTGTTTTTATTTGGTATGCTACACATACGGCACAATTGATAAGTTTAACAGGGTTAGTAAGTGACCGCGAATTAGAGACGAGTCAGTCCTGACCTCAGCTTTGTGCAGTCAGCCCTGACTTTTATATTCACACATGAATATTTCTACTCACTGCTGGTAAAAGGTTGAAGTTGAGTCGAAGCGAGTAAGTACTGGCTGCGCTACTACTTTTATACCGATTTAACACTCTATATTATGATAAAACTGTCTTCTATGTCAAATAAAATAACTTTTCTTGTTTTTGTCTGACGGATCATATTTTAATTAATTGGTGTGATATTTTTAAGAATAGCTGTTATAAGAATAATTAATTTAAATTGTTTTTGTAAGATATGGGTTTTATGTTGACTTAACACAGTTCATAAAAAAGTGTGTGCTTTAGACCACACAACTGAAGGAAAACTTAGTTATTGATTTTCATTTACATAGTTACAAGGACATAACATGTCATATGATATTTATATTATAAATACAATAAGTTTCACTCAAATTTGAATGATCACTTGCAATAGCCTCGCCCGATGTGTGATTTTTGTAACGCTCTCACCAGCTTATTACACAAGTCAGCGCGCGTATATATCCTGAAACATTAGGCCAATTTTCGGCTCTAAGCGACGATTTTGTCAACTCTAAGTAAATGCTTATAAAATATTTTTTTATAAATTAATGAATTTGAATATAATTTAAATTTTGAAACAGTTTTATATCGTAGTCATTGTCCCGCTCCTTATAAGGTGATATTGTGAACGTTATCAACCCAATCGATATGTGACGTCATCAACAAAAGAACTTTGTTTTTGTCTCGATCGTTCAATTGGTTTAATATTTCCTCACTATTAAGGAACCAAACGTAAAGCGATATATGAAAATATCACGACATTTTGTGTAATCATTTTTGGCGGTTATTATCAGTGGTTATTATGCGTAATTTCCGAGGTCAACGTAAGAGTATGTAACATTATGCAATTCAGGTAATTGTTGCTTAATTATTACATCAGGAACAAAAATTTTACGTTCGAAACGCCTTTTTTCTTCTTTTTATGAATATTTTTTTATATAGGACTGGCTGCGCCCCGCGGTTTCACCCGCGTAAATTTTGATCCCGTGGAAAACTATCCCATGGCATCCCATAGGAACATTTTTTCGGGATAAAATCTATCCTGTGTTAATCCAGGTTACCATTTGTGTGCCAAATTTCATGAAAATCGGTTCAGCAGTTTTTGCGTGAAGGAGTAACAAACAAACAAATATATAAACAACCCAACAAACTTACAAACTTTCGCATTTATAATATTAATAGGATAGGATAGGATTAGGGGGAAACAGGCATTCGGAGCCGTGTTTACGACTACCGACGCCCATAGACATCCGCATAGAGGTAATACAGATGCGTTGCCCTCCTTCCACCCCCATGGGCCACCGGCTACTTGCACACTGCGCCAGCACAACTGTAACTACGCCGATACTGCTTAAGCAAAGGAGGTCAACGCATTACCATAGCCTATAGTCGGAAGTTATCATAATGACCACGCTCGTTTGTCCCATTACTATAAACACATTCAACTCAACGAAATCATACCACATCATCATAGTAATCACCACATGAATGAATCATGGATTAGATAAGGGACGGTATTTTGGTATCGGTGATAGCAGATAAGAGCTACGGTAAATACTTTGAACACCGATAAGGAGTTAGTAGATCGTTAACTGATAACACGTTGGTCCGTTTGGTTATAAAAATCGTGCGTCATGTAAGAAGTGGAGAGCCTGGCGAAGAAAACAAACAAATAAGAGAAAACAAACGCTATAGAGACAAAGAGTCTAGCTCGTTTTTTTTTTTTTTTATAGCATAGGAGACAAACGAGCAGTTAGGTCACCTGTTGTAAAGTGAACACCAACGCCCACAAACATCCGTAACACCAGAGGTCTAACAGATGCGTTGCCGACCTTTGAGGAAAGAATAAGCTCTTTTTTATAGAATATGGGGACAAACAAGCAGTCGAAGCCATTTTCATGACTATCGACGCTCTTATAGGCATATATAGGATTTAGAGTATGTCTATAATCTGGATAAAAACTTAATCCTCTAAAAATGAATGTATAATTAATACGTTATGTACCCGCATGCGTTGCTACGCGTGGCGCCATCTGTCGAAAATTGGTCGTACTCACAAACCATCTCGGGCTCATGCACAACAACTCTGCTAAAGATCATCACATGAACAAACGTATAGTTTACGATTCTATAAAGAACATACAGACAAACATTTTTATATGTAAAGATGACAGATTATATTGTTTGTTATTGTTTAAATTGTGAGTAACGCTTGGTGAAAAGCCGTTTTGTTTTGTTATTATACGTGCATTACATGTTTATGAATACTTTGTCAATTGACAAAGGAATTCATTGCGTTTTCCTTTTTATAGTTGTCAATCTACAATCCTGCGAAAACTCCTTAAAATTATTACTATCTTTATTATTTTTAGTAACAGGTGCATTAGGGTCAGGTACCCATCTTGATCCATAGCCCCAGTACTCCAAAGGAGCACGCCATCATTGCGTCCGAATCGGACCCTCCAGTCGTCCCAATCCACGCCGCCGTCTGCTGATCCAGAGGGACGGGTGGAGGATCCCTCAGTTGAGCTTCAGTCTACTCTCTCGCAAACCTGTCCGGTGTGGGCAGCCCTGTCAGGCATAGCCTTGGGGATCACAGAGGCACGCAAGCCCACGACGTGGCAGCATCTGTTACTGTAACCCACATGTTCCCAAACTTTTTCGTCTAACGCCCACTTTGAAAATCAGTTACTTCGTATCGCCCCCTTATTAGTTATTACACCTTGATATTGAAAGACAATTATGTCGTTTCTGGCCTCTTACCGCCCCCTCTGAGCATCTAGTGCCCACAAGGGGGCGTTATCGCCCACTTTGGGAAAGGCTGCTGTAACCGGTCTACCCTGGCCGTAAATATTGCGTGCTAAGCCGGCATGTTGATTTCACTTGTCGGCGTGGCTGTTCATTGCATTCGCTTGTCATAATATCGCATAATACGCGTAAACATTGAGAAACAGCGTTCAAAACAAACACGCGTCAGTGAATGCGACGTATCTCGTGTAACCGACACCGCGCATCAAGGAGGCCGTTGATGCAACGGCTATTTACGTCACGTCATGTCGCGCCATCACTTCGTAAGGGCGGCATCACACGCGATACTCTTAGCGGTGGCGATCGGCGATTAAGCGACTGGACTACGACTAAATCACCTCGTCCGTCCCGCGTTTTTAAGCGTGCACTGGGGCGCGTCTTGTCGCTGTATTCAGCTTCTAAAAAGCGTCTAAGGGTCAATTCACACCAAAAGCGCGGCGAAGCGCAGCGAAGCGGAGCGCATTTTCAGTGTCATATAAATTTAAACTTTATTTTCATTGCTGTAGTACTTATTAACGAATTCTCGCGACTTCCGCGCGGATTCCAGCGAATTCTCGCGCAGTCGCTCGAATCCGCGCGACTCGTTCGAGTTTCTCATGCGATTTTAAGTATTATAGCAATTGTTATAAAGTTGAAATTCATATGTCACATAAACTGCGCTCCGTTTCGCTGCGCTTCCCGCGCTTTTGATGTGAATTGACCCTAAATCCCCGATCGCCGCTGCTAAAAGTATCGCGTGTGATTTCGCTCTAAATACTATTTTAGCACCAGTAATGCCACCGAATTGGGAAGGCACGACAGTGATACCGCTTACAGTTTACACCATTGTTTCCCAAAGTGGGCGATAACGCCCCCTTGTGGGCCCTGGAGGCCTAGAGGGGGCGGTAAGGGGCCTAGAAAACGACTTAATGGTCTTTCAATATATAGGTCTTTAAGGTGTAGTAATTAATTAGGGAGCGATACGAAGTAACTGATTTTCAATGTGGGCGTTAGACGAAAAAGTTTGGGAACCTGTGGCTTACACGACACCGGCGTGAAATGACAGTGCATGCGTCGTAGTACTAATTCAGCTAGAGGTAGTGCCACGCTGCAGCCGAATTGGGCGGACACCACGGCGGTGAACGACGCGACGTAGTGACAGTTGTGCGGTATTAGTAGGCGGTGGCCCATGGAGGGGGAAGGAGGGAAACGCATCTGTACGCGACATGCGGAAGTCCACGGGCGTCGGTAGCCATGAAAATAGCTCCGACTGTTCGTTTTTTTTTATGGTATAGGGGGGAAAACAAGCGGTCGGAGACATCCTCATGACTGCCGACGCCCATAGACCTCATATACATAACGCATAGAGGTTATACAGATGCGCTGCCCTCCTTTCTCCTCTATGATATACTACTATGATGAAGGACTCTTGAATACTTGATTAGGAAGTAAAAAGCCTTCAAAACTTATTTATTAGTCACGTCGCCTCTCAGTCTGGTCTCGAGCCTATTAATGGTCCTAACGGTGGCAGAACCATCTACGGTGGCTGGTTTTATAGTGTGGGAGTTGACTGGAATAAAATGACGCGCACATTGCGCTGTTATGGCTTTTGGACAGCACTACGTTTGTCAATACAATCTAGTTACAGATCGACAACCGATGGATATATTAGCGGAGAGTGTTTTTTTTATAGTATTTTCTTTTTTTTTTATGATATAGGAGGACAAACGAGCAGCCGGAGTCATTTTTATGACTACCGACGCCCACAAACATCCGCATAGAGGCTATACAGATGCGCTGCCCTCCTTTCTCCTCTCACCTCTATGGGCCGCCGGCTGCCTACACAGCGCACGAAACGCGACAGCACAGCTGTCACTTTGCGCCAGTCTCGTGTAAGCGAGAGGTACCTTCCCTGGTCGTGCCGGCCCAATTCGACTGCATGCAAGCATGCAGTCGAATTACTACCTCTACCTTAGATATAAAGGGGTATAAACCATAGTAAAGGGAGGTCTATAGACATCCGCATAGAGGTTATAAAAATACGCAACCCTACTCCTTTCTCCATGGGCTAGCCGCTAGCGGATACTTACACACTGCACGAAACGCGACAGCACAGCTGTCGAGCGAGAGGGTCCTCCTCGGTCGTGCTGGCCCAATTCCGCTAAATACAAACAGAGCACTACCTCATGCATTTGCATAGTGCATTAACCGTCTGCCACTTAATCAGTCTAGTTTATCTAGTTTCTGTATAGCTTTCCATTTTCGTCATAAATCGATTAGCTATACCTGCAGCGCGATCTACATCGTATAAGTAGAGAAAGTGTCAATGGATCGTTACACCTTTACGTGACTTTATTCCATTACCACACCGATGTGGACATCTTCGAACGTTTCGTCGGGGTTCTTTGGTAGGAGGCAGTGCCACGCTGCATGCATGAGGCCGAATTGGGCCGGCACGATCGAAGGTACCTCTCGCTTAGACGATACCGGCGAAAAATGACAGCTGGGCGTTCGTGAGGTGTACGAATAGCCCGTCCATGGAGGTGGGAGAAGGAAGTAAGGCAAGGCATCTGTATAACGCCTATGCGGATGTCTGTAGGA
>LUGF01053112.1:18344-28369 GCA_001625245.1 Calycopis cecrops
GGTTTTAAAACAATCTGTACATAACTGTCACTCACACATTGTGCGAAAAATGAGACGTTTTCTTTGCGATGTTTATTTGAAATGCTCCATCTAGACGTGTATATAATCAAAGGGAGCAACCCTTACTGATAAAAACAATAAATTTAGACTGCGAACAAAATACGTTCACTATATTCCAAGTACATTCAGTAAAATTATAGAGTTCTCAAGTGAGCGACCGATACAACGGGAACTTGTGAATCATAAATATTCACAAGTCGAACAATACAGGGTGCTCACAATTGCTGTCTGTATGTCTCGCTTTACCGAGCTTTCGTTCTATAAAAGTTAATAGACAATGTTTTATTTATAGCCAAATAAGTATATTTCAGTAACTAAAAAATCTGCCCACAATATTTATTTAATTCAAACATCTTAATCACATTTTTAGATATGTTACGTTTCGTTCTAACAAATACTTTTACGAAAATGCCACACGAAACCTCCATTACAATATTACATAATATTTCGAATAACCTCTTTGTTTTGTTACCGCCGCGGAGAACAATATACTTAATAAAAAATACCGACGAAATAGAACGACTGAATGAAAAAGTTTTTCGTTTATTTGAAGTATAATATTAGAATAGCTTCATTATGTGACAAAGTAACATTAAACCAAAGAAATAAACACAAATATAATATTATAACAGTTGGGGGGAGATCCTAGTCAGGGTTTCTTAAAGATGAGAGTCAGTAACGCAACGTATCTTCAGACTCGGCACCTTATGAGTGTGAAGTATATCCATTCGTGTATTTCACCTATTGAGTATAAAAATAAATAACACCACTTCATATAATATGTTGCTTACTACCTTTCATATACAAGGTTATTAACACCTAGAGTATCATTTCCAGGCAACACTACAAAAATCAGATCAATCAGAGCAATAGTTTAACCATAGGATTTTTTTTATTTTTTCTCACTTCGTACACGGTGACGTCAGCTGACGTTGCCACTGGCTGTGTAGGTAATGCGATGTCGCACGGCGCCGCCGCCGCTCTAATATCATGCAAAATCGAGAGCAGTTTAATATGAATGTTTCATTCATATTTAACTGCTCTCGGATGGATGCCTGGTGGTCCTGAGAGGGAATTTAACAGAAATTATGAAAAAACATACAGAATTATTATGACAAAATTAGAGACGGTAATATTTTCAAACGAATATTGAAATGGATTTGTTTGAGACTTTCGCGTTTGTTACACTTGTTGTGGTTACTTTGCGGCTTTTAACACGATAAGACTTATTAAAGGTACTAGTTAAAACATATATCTTTGCTCGACGTTTCGACTGGGTTACACCAGCAGTCACGAGCCGACTCAAGGTTTTAACTAGTGCCTTTAATAAGTCTTATCGTGTTAAAACCCGCAAAGTAACCACGATAGATGAATTATAATAAAACAACTTTGACGGATTCTATCGCTGTTTATATAATAAAACAACTTTTTTTTTATTTTATCGCGGTTTATTTATAGGACGACGTACCGTGCTCATGCTTGCTGTAAAGCTTCTGAAACGTCGGGCTTGTAAAATAAATAAACCGCGATAAAATCCATTTACGTTGGTTTATTGTAATGAGTAACATTCGCATAAGTTAAAACTTCATGATAGGTGGACTTCTTCAGTATATAATAATTATGTCCTCCTAGCGAATTGTGTCTTTTTAAAGCAGGGGTTCCCCAACCTTTCCTTCGCCAGGGACCACTTTTGTATCATCCTCGATAGCAGGGACCGCGGCGTATAATAAAATATCTCTTTTCTCATTCGTTGCACGGCAACCAACGGCTTACCGCCTGCTAAATTTAAAATCATTCGCGTACCATATTTTGGTTTCTGCGTACCACTGGTGTTTCATGGACCACTGGTTGGGAACCATTGATTAAAAGGATATCTAGCTGCTCACGACATAATATTATATATTAAAATGCGTGAATGTGTGCGCAGACACAAATGCTTCTATTACATCATTCTCTAATTAAATGGGACGGCACATTGCATGCTTGCATGCAGCCGAATTGGGCCGGCACGACCGGGGAGGTACCTCTTGCTTATGCGTAAATTGCTGTGCTGACGTGTTTCGTGCGGTGTGTAAGTAGCCGGTGGCCCATGAAGATGGGAGGAGAAAGGAGGGCGGCGCATCTGTATGGCCTCTATGCGGATGTCTGTGGGCGTCGGTAGTCATAAAAATGGCTCCGACTGCTCATTTGCCCCTCTATAACTTAAAAAAATAAATAAATATAAGTTATATTATAGAAGCATAACAGCCATGTAGATGTCTGCCTGAAAGCTCTTTTTGTCCCCGTTCACGATATATATTAAAAAAAAAATCGAAATCGTTTAGCAGCAGTAGTGAAATATATTGAAATATCAACAAACAAGCGCCTGCGACGTACAGATAGACGAACAATGCCACAGTACACCCATGCTATTGTACTGGAAAAGTCGCTTAGCACCCTCCACGGGAAACGGACCACTAGCACGTACACGCAAGTGCCACAGTTGCCCGCGCGCGTCACTAATGAAGATAAACTTGGGTGGCAGGCGACAGACACATTAACTGTCGTGACAATAGAAGGACAATTAGACCATTATTAATATCAGCACGCAACCACGCGCTAGGCTTTAGACGTGTTTTAGTTTCACGAGGAAAAATGTTTATCACTGTTACATACACATGCCAAGTGGAAGCAGAACACGTCTGACAGATCAGACTTGACAGCTAATGCCTAAGTTTAAGTTATATGCTAGCTGTCACTAAGTCACGGTCGTAATGTCAGACATCCCTCTCTCTCTTGTCGTCTCTTGTCGTTGTACCTAACCATAGACAACATCTATGGTATGAGTAATCAGTATATAGTCTATGAATGAACATAGACAACACTTACACTAAACAATCACACATACACAGATTGAAGTTGGTGTGAGCAGCGAAAACAAAGAACTTCTTAGTTTATTATGTTGTGTGATGGAAATGATTTTAAAGAGAGAACGTTAGGTGATTGTTCTCTATTTTCATGACTTACGCTTACATACATCCGCATAGAGGCCATACAGATGCGCTGCCCTCCTCGCCCCTCCCGCCTCCATAGACCACCGGCTACTTTGCACTAACAAATAACAACGGAACATATTTTACATAATATACAACGCCTAATAGGTAAGTGTGTTAGTAACTAAACCCAAAGAAACGCATATAAAGATATCTTGTATTGACGCAGTTTGAAATTGTGCAGCAATGATTTTATTTATCTTTTATTTTGTTGACACAGGGCATTTACTTAATATGATACCTAGGAGCCCGAGTGGCTCCTAGACCTATGTCAGAATCGACACTTAGTGTAATTAATTTACCGACCAAACCCCTGCGGGGTGCCTTCAGCCGCTATAATTGGAGGGTCTCGGATCTTTAAGCAACAGGATCACTCTAGCGACAGACTGGCCTCGACGATAAGGCCATACTTCTCAATAATTATCTAGTGCAGACTAACTTGATCACTATTACCTCAATAATTATTATCAGCAAATGTTGATGTCCCCCCATATACAATAATAATAAAACATAGCTATGATTTTATTCAGATTGAATGTGTATTTAATTTATTAATATCACAGCTATGTGGTGTGCGTTAAGGTTTTTTTATATGAATATAAAGAATAATTACCAAAACCTGAAAGTTATAATCAACCCCTCAAACGAAGTTACTTTTCGCGTTCGCAATTTTCTCACCCGCGGTATAAAGTAGCGGGCCTATTATTAATATAATTCACAACAAGGACCCAACATTTGTAATTTGTTGTAAGCAGTCTCAAAGAAGTTATCTCATTGCAAAGTTGAATTTGAAAATTGATAAAATTTATACTCGAGCCCGTTAATGGAGGCTGGCTCCAAGAGACCTGAGGAACTAAGTACAAAACTTATTTTGGCAAGATAAACTTAGTTTGGAGTTGTGTTATATATTTTTTAATTCAACATAGAAAATAATGTTTTAATTCCTTAAACACACGTATAACACAGATTACAGATTTTTTTTTTTTTTTTTATTAGAGATATAGAGAATTTCGGCTACGATGGCCGCCTCTATAGAGATGAGCTATCGGCGCAGGACAAGTACACTCTCTACTCCCTCCTTCTCATATTTTAATGGAATGACAGTCCGACACGACCGGAGAGAAATCAGGCGCAGGACCGACCGACCGACCGACCGGCTTAAACGGTTTTAGAAATGGGCAATAAGAACGGAACACCGTTCTAATTGCCTATTTCTAAAACGCTTACCACTAAAATTCTTAACAATACGTTTCTGTCTATTTCTAATACACTTACTACAAAAATTCTTAACAGTACTCCAATCAATGAGCACTCGGAGTTCGAATCAAAGCGAAATATTTCAGACCCACCGCCAAGCCTGTTTCAGTGGCATTCACAAATCACTCACAAAAAATATATTTTCATTCTATGTATCAGCCGCTTTATTTTTCAAAACCTGCACTCCTCTAACGAACTACTGACGTCATTCACATGCCAGCCGGTCCTTCACTACTTTTTTATTTTAAAAACGAAACCTTAAAAATAAAGAGAATTTCCATAATAACAGTTATGACAAGTCATAAATAAATTGTATAATCTTTAAGCAGATGTGTCTAAAGGTACTCAGGTGCGAATATGTCTCGGTTGATTTAACGTGCTATTATTGTATTGGAAAACGTTAAGGCTATGTAAATTTAAAATGATGAAAGAACTAGCTGTGCTCCTCGGTTTCGGCTGTTTAAATATTACGTTTTAATAAAATCTAGGTATACCAGGTATGGTGCTTCCATGCTCACGGGTGGACTGACTGGTTGCTGTAAAGCTTCTGATTTGCCAGATAAGAGGTAGTGGCACACTCCATGCTTGCATGCAGTCGAATTGGGCCGGCACGACCGGGGAGGTACCTCTCGCTTACACGAGACCGGCGTGAAGTGACAGCTGTGCTGTCGCATTTCGTGCGGTGTGCAAGTAGCCAGTGGCCCATGGAGGTGGGAGGAGAAAGGGGGGCAGCGCATCTGTATGGCCTCTATGCGGATGTTTGTGGACGTCAGTTGTCATGAAAATGGCTCCGACTTCCCGTTTGCCCTCCTATACCATAAAAAAAATATTGTAAAATAATTAAATAATTCGAGATATTTTATCTCGAATTATCCGTTAGTTGTTTTATTGTAATGATTAATATTTGCGTAAACATAAGACATCAGTCCGTAAAATCTTAATTATTCTATTAAATTCTATATCCTACTAATATTATACATGTGAAAGTTTGTGTTTGTTTGTGTGTTTGTTACTCCTTCACGCAAAAACTGCTGAACCGATTTTCATGGGCACACACATAGAGGATAGCTTGGATTAACACAGGATAGTTTATATCTCAAAGAAATGTTCCTATGGGATGCCATGGTATGTATTATATATTTTCTATTTTCCACGGGATCGAAATTTACGTGGGTGAAATCGCGGGGCGCAGCTATATAATCTATATATCTCATTCGTATTTAAGAACGAAATGTATTTATATTATTCCAGACTGTAATCTAATTCTTCGCCTTTCAACCCAATCCATAACCCAATTCATCCGGTAGTTTTTACGCAAAAAACAAGGAACTCATGTTGTCATGTCATACTGAATGCATTCAAATAAACAATATTATTAGGATTTTTTAAATCTAATAATTCGGAAGTCAAGCTGTGCAACTGTTCAGCAACAACACTCAAACTGTTGACATCAGTCTTACCGCCCTCTATCTATAACTTAAACGCGTTCATCAGATCCAAATAAAGGGCTGCTGCCCCCCTTTTTAATCTCTTCAAAAGTTCAATAGCTGATTATGTGTTTCCTTATTATTTCCCTCATCGGTTGAAGAAAGAAATCCAGATAGTACACATATTTAGGCTCCAAAATTAGAGCCAGTACGGTTTAGACCTGAAGTTTTTTAATAAATTGCCTCCCATCTTAATTGGGACTCGAAAGTTTGCTTCACAAAAAATAATATCGGCTAGAGTTACTGACAACGCATTTCACTTGCAATAGTCTAATTGATTGGCATTTGTGGAATAGGATTAATTTAGTTGTACATTGTTGTAAAAAAAATTCTTACGCAATACATAGGAAGGTTCTAAGGTACATGTAATAAAACTGCAGCTGATCTTAGTCATGGCAAATGTATTTAAAAATTCACAATCATTGGCCGATGCATAAGCAAAAAAAACCCGAAACAATGTTTATTTACTGTCTGTTTGTCTGTATACTTGCGTGTTTGTGCCCGCTACCCGGGTATTATAATACCCCGGTAATATAAGGCCACAAGTAAATGTAAACAAAGTGTCGTCGCGAGATTACATCTTCCGCGCCGTTAACTTTCGTGAAGGAGCGAATTAACTATTCCATTACACACACAACGAACAGGAAACCGACAGATGTTCACTCACACATCTGCACGTGCTGTCTATAAAGGGGACTATTTTAAGAATTTTTTAGTAGCTTAGCGTACATATTTAGAATATCTATTCTAGCCTAGAATGCTCTCGTTAGGATCAGCAGCAGAGCAGAGAGAGATAGAGGTAGAGGAGAGTATAACATGATGAGCATGGATGAATGACTCCTGTTAGCATCCCGTCGTAGTCACAGGGATATTAGGCATCGGTTGTCAACTGCAGTAACAACTGTCCTACTTCTAACGGTGGGTTATGTATTTCTAGCAACATCCACTAGTCCATGCTCCTACAAAATCGAATCAATCAAAATGATGACGATGCTAGGAAGAATTCCTAAAATTTTTTTTAGTAAAGAGCGAGTAGAGATTGTGGAGCAACGTTGAGGGGATCAACAGTATATTCTGAAGAGAGAATTAGAAAACTAGGAGTTTTTTGGAAGCTTAAATTTATGGGTGACATTCTTATATGCACTGAAAATGTGTTTTTTTATAGCATTGGAGGCAAACGAGCAGTTGGGATACCTGTGTAAAGTGATCATCAACGCCCACAGACATCCGTAACACCAGAGGTCTAACAGATGCTTTGCCGACCTTTGAGGAAAGAATAAGCTCTTTTCTTGAAGATCCCTAGGTCGTATCGGGTCGGAAATACCGAGGGGGGCAGCTGATTCCAAATTGAAATAACTATGTGGAAACGATGGAGCTAATACTTTAGAGATATGTCTGTCCGGAGAGTCTGTTCGGGTTGTCTGTCTGAGACACTTAACCATGTATTACATATCACATTGGGGAGGTACATTATTCAAACGTATTACAAAGGACCCAAATGCGTAACATGGTTTCTCTATAATAATAATGTTGGAAGATTCGTAGAGTGTCTAAAGGCGTGTGATCATCGTGCTCTGGTATAAAATAATAGTTTCCCGTAAGCCTGCAATGCCAGCTTAGAATTTTTAGTAAGAGGTAGTGCCACACTGCGTGCTTGCATGCAGCTGAATAGGGCCGGCACGACCGGGGAGGTACCTCTCGCTTACACGAGACCGACTTACAAGTGACAGCTGTGCTTTCGCGTTTCGTGCGGTGTGTAAGTAGCCGGTGGCCTATAGAGGTGGGAGGAGAAAGGAGGGCAGTGCATCTCTATAGCCTCTATGCGGATGGTTATGGGCGTCGGTAGTCATGAAAATGGCTATGACTGCTCGTTTGTCCCCCTATACCATAAAAAAAATCGAAAATATATAGCAAAAATAACTTAGGATTGATAGACGAATGTTGAAACAGATATCCTACTTTTTAGTTTGGAAGATGTCATCAAGTTTTCTCCTGAGCAGCAGTTGCATGACGTGATGCCAGTGTTTTTGGATTTGAAGAATGCGTTTGAACGAGCCTAAGAGATTCGAACATTTTTATATAGTTAAGGGAGAAATAGGCGTTTACAGCGTACTTTGCACTTCGCGTCATGGGATTGGCAACGTATATTATGTGCTGGTGAAAGGGAACATAACTCGCTGGATTATTGTCAATGTCAACATTAATCAGTTACTTCATACAAGTTCTTATGAGTCGGATATGACTTATTGGGGAAGAAAATTATCCAAACATTTTTTTTTGTTCAGCCTATGTTGTCCCACTGCTGCGCAAAGGCCTCCCCCAAACTTCGCCAACCATCCCGGTCTTTTGACTTCTCCCACCAGCTTTTGTCGAAGGCATCGAGGTCGTCCCGCCAACGTTTGCTCGGCCGTCCTCGGCGTCTCGCTCCGTCCGGGGCCCACTGGGATGTTATGTGGGCCCACTTCTCGGCTTTCATCCTTGATACTTGACCAAACATAGACAAGACAAAATAAAGCGGTCTGAAATGCGTGATTGAGTTTTTTAACTACGAGTTCACTAGATTAAACACACACATAGGAAGACCTATACACATAGACTCGCACAGAAACAAATAGGCAGTCCGCCTCGAACAATCCAATTGCGACATTGTTTAGAGTTTTTCTCAATAACGCTCGTACGCTTCGTAGTTTTAAATTGTAAAATGTTACGTTAGCCGTCAATTCTGTTCAAAACAAAATCTCCGACTGCTCGTTTACCCGTTTTACACTTTTTGCACGAATTGCACGTTGGGGGACAGAGCCGGTGAACAAACCCCCGTGCACCTCCCGCGACGTGTATAAGAGGTGGGTAGGTGGTTGGTGGGTTCGTTTGCCCCCTTATACCTACTATACAGGATTATTTTTTGGTCCAAATTTTCAGGTTTGGTACAGAATAAATAATACATTCGATTTATGAAATAAAAAATATATTAGATACAATTACTTTGTCCCATGTTGTAAAACATATTTCTTGGTCACCACGTGCATCACACTCGCGACTCACGGTAGGTCACTGACCTTGAAGTCACTGACCTTGAAGTCGATACATTTCTTATAAGAACAACAATCAATGTATTTTTAAGGATCATTTCGAATCGATTTTTATTTAACAAAATATTACAATTCGACGATTAAATTTAAAACACACCCTTGGAATTATGTTTATTTCCTTATTTTAAAATTTGGCCGGTGACAAAAAAATAACCCTGTACATATTCGTTTTGTTTCTAATGCGCTAATTCTCTTCAGATGCTTTGTAAGTCAACTGTAAAAAGGTTCAAAGCGCCATCCTTTAGCGAACTGTTCAGGGGTTTCTTAAAATTCGAACAGTAGTCCTCGAGGGTCACAAATTGGTCAGTAAATAAAATCAATTGATCATTATTCCTGTAACTTCTTCTAAAAGTTGAGTCAAAAGAAAAAAAAGAATACAACTAACTTTGAAATTATACATTACTTATTGTACACACACAAAATGAGCGAGATGGAAGCTAGCTCCTGTTTACAAAGGAGGGCATTGCTTCTTCATATATTATGCGGATGTCTATGGGTGTTGATATTCAAGAAAATGCTTCAATTGTTTGTTTGCTTCTTTTGTATTTACAATATCTTATTTAATTTGACGAAGTATTTGTACTTTTATATTTATAGAAGTATCTATAAATATAAAAGTACAAATACTTCGTATACATACATAATACTTCTCAATTCATGAGGCCCGCTGAGATGATTCTATTTTGAATAATAATTTGTCTTCCTTCCTATTTTATAATTTATGTTCTTCTCAACTAAGTCTTATCGGCTGGCGTTTTGTATGAAACAGAAACCCCATTTGAGAAGACTTCTTGTACCTTGATCTTTGACCTTCGGACAAATTTATCATTTTGTGTCAGACTTGATCTTATGCGCTAGGTTCACTTTCAATGTATTATTAATATAAATAAAATAAAATTATTATAAATTATTGGTCGAGTCATTGCTTACTGTAATAATAAAGAATTAATTAACTCATCAGCCATATCTAACAATTATAATTAATTAATTCTCAATATCGAAAATGTTAATTAAAAACAACAGTACAAGCAGAGCGATTTTACAGAAAGTGCCTGCAATAATTTTAAATCTCTATCAGACATTCCTTAAGGGGCTTAATT
>LUGF01053128.1:5633-22574 GCA_001625245.1 Calycopis cecrops
TCCTATCATCCCCCCCCACCTCAATGGCAACGCATCTGCGTAACAATCATGCGAATGTCCATGGGCGTCGGTAATCAGCAAAAGGCTCCGATTGCTCGTTTGCCCCCTTATGCTATAAAAAAAAAATATTCATTTTATTATAAAATTACTAACCTACTCTAAGTACTGAGTAATTTTTTGAGTTCAAATAGTATAAAAATTTGTGTTACGTCCCTATATTGAATAACACGGATTTTAGTATATAAATTTTGTCTCTATAAAATTAAATTTTTTATTGAATTTAACCCCTCTATATATGATTATAGACGAGTCCTAAGTTTTCTATGTATATACGTATTAATATTTAAACTAGCACTTGAAAATAAAACTTTATACGTTACAAAATTACCGTGTCCCGTACATAAAACGGGATTGCTTTAAATATTACAAGAGCTGGTTATGGGGTCCTGTTGTTTTGGTGTTTTCGAGATTCAATCTGCTCAGTTTACAAAGGTAATCGCTCAGTATCCACTTGATTTAAGAGCCAGAATGAAAATGAATATTGCTATTATATTATAGTAGATACTACAGATATCTTTATTGTCTTTGTAATTTAAGGTTTTTAAAAAATCTAACTGAAATTTCCTACAGCGTTACAAAAAGGTATAAATAATAAATAATCAGCATTAAAATCAAAATTAAAATAATAAAGAAACTAAAAAGTACATGAAGCCATTGTATTAATTAGTTTACAAGTATAAATATATTCCACACATATGTAGCTCATTGCGATTGTTTGGTTAATAAACAACACTTACTTGGGTTTATTGCCAGTCCTTCGTCAACGGTGTGAAGAGATAAGTGTACGAAGACAACAAGCGCTGTAGATGTCTGCAAAGATATATTATGTACGTTAGAAACATCACTTTGGTAAGGGCTTTGACTTGTGAGTTTTATCGTTATGAAGATTGGATTCTTAGCTAACTTTATGTGTGCTGCAAAGAAATATATAAATTAAAAACAGCCTTTGTATTAGAGCTAAGGGATGTTATGATTTTGAAGACTATTAGTTGCTAACTCTGTATGTGCTGTAAAGCAAAATACAGGATTATTTTTAATCACTTACGAAATTTTTAAATAAGGCACTAAAAGTCAACTCAAGAGAGTATTTTAAATATTATTGTCTAATTGTAATATTTTATTAAATAAACATCAGTTTGAAATAGTGGCATACGAAGAATGTTACGACAGCCGATGTTACTCGCATAATTACGGAATTTCGCATCCACTTTTATTGTAATTGTTTTGTATCTATATTATAAACAGATCTTTACAAAATGATTAGATTAACAGTAGTGTCATGCATGGTGCATGACACTACATCCTCCTATGCAATGGAATTGGGCTAGCACGACCGGGGAAGTGCTTCTAGCTCACTTGATTTTGGTAAGAGGTAGTACCTCATATCAAGTTAGTTAACTCATATCAATTGTTTTATTTCCAATTATTATTAATTTTATTAAAAACAACAGATTAAATTTTTTAATTCAAACTTTCGCGATATTAAACAGTTTTATTTGATTTCTGTAAGTTACAATAAAGTAGAATTTACCAAAAGGTATTCTAGTGTTTGAAATCGATTTTTACAAGGTGGCGGACGCCAGCACCGCTCCTAAGGTCAGGTACAAAATTCGAAATTGCTGCTGGCATGCGTAATAGTATCGTTATCCACGTGTTTTATTTTTTACATAAGACAAACATATTTTATTTTTATTTTTTTATTTCATAAATTTATTCTTATTATTATCGATTCGGAACCAAATCTAAAAGCTTGGTCGGTCATCAATAAATAACCCTCAGTAGATAAGAAAGATTACTAACGTGTTAGATGTATAGACTTATGCCTATGTATTAGGCCGAGGAGGTTGGATATATTTATGGTCACCTTTATCAATGCTGAGGAAGAGACATCTTGATTATGTGGACCTGGTTATTATACGGCTTCATATATTGGATGTATTATTACCTATCTTGATTAACTTTATTCTATGGCCTAATACAGAAAATGATATATCTTTCGAAATGTATAATATCTCGAAAGATAACGTACGTATTATGACTTTCACTGTACTACGAATATATTATGATATAGTTATCTAGTTAAACCCGGGTTCTATCTTTGAATTAATTTTGCCTGGTGGCTCTTGAAATTGTTATAATATTATATTTTTAGAGACTTATGAATGAGTTTATATTAATAGGAGAGAGTCGACTCGAGACTAAAGAAGAACATAATGAGATTTAGTAAGATGTGCCTTGTTGTCATGTTGAATTGTAGTGACAGTGCCGACACGATCTAGGAGGTACCTCTCGCTCACAATACCACCCTAAATTGATAGCTAGCTGTTGCGAATCGTGTGGTTTGTAAGTAGGCGGTGGCCTATTAGAAGGGGGGAGGGGGGAGGAAAGGAGAGCAATACATCAGCGTTATAATCATGCGGATATCCATAATCGTCAAAAGCCTCCGACAGCTCGTTTGTCCATCTAGTTAAAAGATTTTATTTATTATTTATTTAATTTTTTTTTTATTAGACAGGAAGAAAAAAAATAAAAGCAAAGTAATGCAAATGAGATGTGTGATATAATTAAGAAACAGCCTTATGTTCTCATAATTATATTATTGTCATTACGGTCACGTTCGTTCGTTTCGTGATTCTAATATTTAATTTTAATCACATTGCTCGTGAGTTTTATATTAGATTTTCTGACGTTGTGCGATATAAGGCCTCCAACAATTCTAATAACATAATATCAAATAATAACGCTAAAAATTTCGTAGTAAGTTACATAGACTAAATATACTTTTTATTTAGTCTATGGTAAGTTATTCCAAAAACCCATCAAATGCGATTATTCTTACTTCTTCATAGGTCAATTTCGTAATTTAATTCAAAATCATTTAACATTACCAAAATATATTAACTCATTGGTTGTTGTTGTGTGTGTGAAACTTTGAACTTTCATAGTTTTTTATATACAACATTTTAATATTTAATAATACTTATGAATATTATGTTTCAGTTTATCAATAATGCTATTCAAAAGGTTATTTCCAACAATCTAGTCTAAATCACTATAAAACCTCTCTCGTATAATTTAATTTACAAAATGTAATAAAACAACCTTTATATAACACAAAGTACTCCTATAATCCAATCAGCTGCTACACGTAATTGGGTTATGTACTTTACACTACAATGGGAGTAATCTTTTTAGCGGACGGTGACGTCACCACGTGGCTTGCGCTATATTCCGACTAACGACGAGACGGTTATTAAGCTCGTTACGACAAGGGCATTAAGAGCCGATCGCCAATATATTTAGTTGGCTGTAAAAGATATTGGAAACTATTTATTTGTCCTTTGTAAGAACGAAAACAAATATATTTTGTGCGACACGTATTAACCAGACATAGGTACAATAAATAAGAGGATTAGAGGTCGTTGCATAATAGACAGTGTTGTGTGTGACAGTGACAAAAAATAGCCATGTTTGGATAGGTAAAAAGATTTTTTTTTTTAAATTTTCGTTTAGTGCCCATGATGCATATAGTCATTAGGTGACTACTGACACAAAGAAACGTCCGCATATGCAAATGTGTTGCCCTACTAAACACCAAATAATGGATGTTTGTGGGCGTCGTTACTCATGAAAATGGCTCCGACTGCTCGTTTGCCCCCCTATATCTAAAAAAAAAAAAAAAAAAAAAAAAAAAACCATTGACATCCGTATAACTACTATGCGGATGTGTAGTCCTGTTTTCTCCTATTCTAGAATGGTCCGACCGAAATTCACACACCGCATAAAACATGACAGCATAGCTATCTTTTAGGGCATTTATGTGAGGGTGTGAGGTACCCCGTACGTACCGGTTCAATTCAGCTGCAATTACAAGAACGATTTCGGCAAGAAATAAAAACCTTTAAGCGGGGCTAGATAATATTCTCCAATTAAAGTATGATGAAAAGCAAAGGAATCATAACTCGTATTATCCCCATACACGAATTTCTGTCCATCTCTACAGAGACGAGCCGTCTGCGAAGGACATTATTATAACACACTTATGAATTTGCGCTGACACAAGTCTCTTGCCTCTTTCTCCTATTGCGATGGGACATCAGTTTGACAAGACTGTTGAGACGTCAGGCGCAGGGTCGACTGCATAACATGTTCTCCAAGTCACAGCAGTGTTACACCACCAACTTCCTAACTCCGGACTGTTATAAGAAATTGAAAAAACTCAATAACAATTTTGAGGCCGAGCTAGAAGTCGAACCCGGGAGCTTACGACCTTACAGTTGAACATACTAATCCCTAGATTACAAAGCAGTCGAAATTAACTATTCAGCAGTCGATGTGATAAACTTGTTTAAGTTACTGATGATGAACTTGTATAACTCGGTTGGTTTGAACTATTCCATTATCCGTATCTTTCACTACTCGCGTTAAGTGCTGGGTATTGTTGCGGCTGTGTATTACTCACATCTACATTACGTGTCGGAGAGTTTCGTGTACGTCCTCGTACTAATATCACGATTGCAACTTGCCTCGTTTGTAATTCAGTTTAAAATGTTCGGTGTAGTTCAAACTAGTGTTGATTATAATGCGCTGGAGAAACATTTAATTGCATTATACTTTGTTGCAATAAACCTGTTAAACAAAAGTCATTTATTAAGAAGAATACCTATATTATATTAATAATATGTGCATTGTGCACATTGAAAATCTGTTGTAGCATCATTTTGTAAAGCACCAGTTGTATTTATAAAATTTATTATATTATAAAATAATATAATAACTTAAAAAAATAGAATATAATCTAATATATAAAATTCTCGTGTCACAGTTTTCGTTGCCATACTCCTCCGAAACGGCTTGACCGATTCTCATGAAATTTTGTGAGCATATTGAGTAGGTCTGAGAATCGGCCAACATCTATTTTTCATCCCGATATTCCCACAGGATCGAAAGTTACGCGGGTGAAACCGCGGGGCGCAACTAGTATACTTAGATATATTTGATTTGACAGATATACATGTGATTGCTATTTTTGTGCAGCTACCCTAACATTACAGTTTTGTTAATTAACTGGCTTTTTGTAAAGCATAAGATTAAAAAAGCCATAATTACTTTATTCATGCCGGTTTATTTTTGTGAAGTATTGAAAAAAAATATATCGGCGTCAATCTGATTCTCCAACAAAAAATTACAAAAATATAACAAGAAATCAAATATATCGCCATATTTAAATGTTTTATTGCTGATAAATCAAATGGGGTTTCCAGTCTTCATTTATTACCCGTGTCACATTGACGTTGTATTTACCCCCGGGACATGGAGTAAACCGATAGCGATTTTATGTTGACTGACCTACGTTCAAGAGATGAGGGTACAAAATACCCTAATAGTATGTCAAGTTCAACATTTTTTGAGTATGGAATAAACAATCTATTTATATAAAACTTAAAGGTGACATAGTGATCTATCAACTCACAGCCCAAATCACTGGACGGATCGGGCTGAAATTTAATTATATTTATATATAATAAATTTATTAGCTAAGAAGCTGGTAAGAGGTAGTGCCACATTGCATGCTTGCATGCAGTCGAATTGGGCCGGCACGACCGGGGAGGTACTCTTGCTTACACGAGACTGGCGTAAAGTGACAGCTGTGCTGTCGCGTTTCGTGCGGTGTGTAAGTAGCCGGTGGCCCATGGAGGTGGGAGGAGAAAGGAAGGCAGCGCATCTGTATAGCCGCTATGCGGATGTGTATTATGGGCGTCGGTAGTCATGAAAATGGCTCCGGCTGCTCGTTTGCCCTCCTATATCATAAAAAAAAAAAAAAAAAAAAAGAAAGGATTTTTTAAAAATTTAACCACTAAGGGACTGAAATAGGGTGTTGAAGTTTATATTGATTTCTTAGAAATTTAACGCAGGTGAAACCGCGGAGCACAGCTAGTATGGGATATACATGATTGATTGCATACTTTGTACTTTTGTAGTACCTAGGTAAACTGTTAAATATAAAATAAAACTGTTATAAATATTAGTCAAATTATACTATTTATATTGATATTATACTGTTATAAAAGTAGCTGTTTCATTGTATTCTCATCTTCGATTCAATAAAACAAACTGTCTCTGCCGATGGAAGTGTAAACATAAAACTATAGTATAATGCTATGTGTAGAAATGTAGAGGTACGCTAGCTCGTGGCACCTACACAAGTTAGTATAACGTTTATTAATTTGTGGTATAAATCCACTTTCTTGTACTACGTAAAGCATGTTTCCTGGCGCGAACTCATTATATTTTTCTCCACATAACGCCGCAGAAGTTTTTAATTGAAAATAAAAAGCTACATAATTCACTCAAATTATTAACATCCAAATCTATGAGACTACTTTCTTATATATCGCTAATTATATTATTAAAATTAGATATTTGACTGGACGTTCTTATCTATGTTATTTGGTAGTTACTACTTATATTTTGTCTCTTAATTGTAAGAAATAATAACTATATAAGCTATACTTAAACATAAAAAGTTTACGGGAAATTTACAGTAAATTGTGTTTTTTTATGGCACCAACAACTTGAGTTGTACAAGCTAGTTTGAAGATAAAAAGAGCGAGTGACACCTACGTGTAAGTTGCTCGAACTCAACTAAGTTAGCACCACTAAAGCCGTACAGTACGTAACAAAGGCAGTTGTAGGCAAGTTGCTCCGTAAAAGCACTTTTAACTCGTTTAATGATGCAGAAACGAACGGTACAACTTATGCTAAGAATTGAGACTTTTAATAAAAAATATAGCAGAAATATATATACAAAGGGACTCAATGGAACAATCGCTCTTCTAGCTATTAAAGTAGAAGTTTAGCATAATCGTTATGAATTGAAATACCAAGAAGGTAGCTAAAGATATAGTACAATTTGAGAACGTCGAGTCCCGGACAAACTTTAGGGGAGAGGCCAGGCTAAGAGCAGCTTAACTGAGGAGTCTTCCACTCGTCCTTCTGAACCAGCAGACGGTCTGGATTGGAACGATTGGCGCGTTCGATTTGGACGCATTATAGGCATGCTCTTGTAGAATACTAGAACCAGAGGTCAAGATGGGAACCTGATGCATGGTCCCAACGACGTAGAAGGTACTGTAACGTAGGCATAGAACCTCAGTGATAGAGTGCGAATAGAACCTCTGAAAGTGTTATATTTTTTAATAAAAGTATAACAATTCGAGTTTAAACTCCTTCTAGAACAATTCGAAGACGTCGGTTTTGACAGAGAGAAATATATTTTCATTCTGGGACGCGCTTCCAAGCGCGGACCATATAATGAAGAGAATGAAATAATATAAGATATGCATGTGATGTATTAGCCAGGGCTATGATTATTGTATTAGTTATGATATATTGAAGATAATAAACTTATATCAAGAAGAAGGGTGTTTTCCTACAAGTATTTAATAGAGAAAAGGTCTCAAGAGACCTATACAAGTGACGCTGCACTCGACGTACGCCCCCAGGAGACACCATACCGAGTGTAGCCATCACAGTACTGTTCAGAAGCAGCCAGGCAGTTCCCAAGGAGAAGTCTAGCCTTTCTAGCCAGCCTGTCGCTGGAGGGATCCTGTTGCCTGCCGATCCAGGACCCTCCAAGTATAGTGGCTGAATCACCCGGATGGGTTAAGTCGATGCTGCACTAAGCGTCGAGTCCAACAGGGCCACCGATCTCCTAGGAATGATACGTAAATGTATTCCCCTGCGTCACAAAAAAAGGTACTTGAGATCTATACAATTCTATAAATCTGTTTTAAATATACTAAATCATAATATAGCGTGGTCGTTCGTCGAGCTGAATATCAATTGTGCTTTTAATATACTAAATAAATAATAACATCGTCTACAATAATATTCCCTGTTTAATTATATTATTATTATAATTATTATGTCAACCCAATTTTGAATAGAGGAAACGAAATAATGAAGGCGACAAAATGTCGGCTTGGTGAAGTTCCAAAATAAATATTTTAATTAACACTCGCCAAAGTAATACGACTTGATTAATAAAGTTGTTGGGAATTTGAGAAAGACAATGAAGTTTGTAGATCAACCATAGTTTTGTTGGTCTTAACAGAAACGCTCGCTTGGCTCAGCTAATGTATTTTTTTGGTCCTGAACCAAAGAATCTTGGTAACGATTAAAAACCACTGGGACAGCTTTCGGCAGCCATGGTGATGCTCATTTATTAGCACGACAATACTTATAAGTAATTGTATCAACTAAGTTTCGCATGAAATGTGACCACGATGTGGGCCTAATTTAATAGTATTAGATCTTGAGCACGTTGAGTGCCTTTAAAAAGTAAAACTTATGACCGCAGTTATCAATAAATGATCAAAGTCTTTTACTCGGTATTAGGCTTACTAGATGTCACGATAAACAATCGGTGAGGCATAATAACCCAATATTTAATACAAATACAATAATAATGGTTGCTTTAAATATATTTTAATTTATACAGTGTAACTTGCGTTATGAAGACAAATATAACGATATCTCAATTGTTTGAATCCCTCAGTTCGTTCAGACTGTAGCTTTTATAGAAATCTTTGATCTAGAAATAAATGATGCCAGCCAAATTTTGTACAATCTACGTACCTGCAAGGAATCCAAATTAACAATCACATCAATGTGATTTACTAAAAAACAAAAAATGTAAATAATGCGGGGGAGACCCTTGAAGACAGAATCAAGTCATTCGCAGCGAGGGCAACTCGACACCATTCCTTAATCCTCTTACCCTAATATGAGATCTTGAGCCTTTTTATGTCTTCTCGATGTTTAATAATTCGTTGATTTTCAACCTTACTTTCTAATACATACAGCTCAGTTTGTGCTCAAAAGAAATACAAAAAAATCATATTTCGATTGATATGACTTATTCTTCATTGTACGATTTACAGAAAGATACGAATCTTTGGCTCTTTACATGTACATAACATTTACGAGGATTCTTCCATTTGTATTATAGAATAATATTTACTTTAGTTGAAAAATACTTACCCTAATACGCTAAAAGGGACAATATAATTTTTAATCAATTAGACTTTTGTTTGTTGTCTAAAAAAAGAGAGTCGGAATCTTATTGGTGACTATTAACGCCCATATATATTCGCATAACCATATTAAAGCGAAGAGCTATACATATGCGATACCCAATTTCACTCAAAGTCTCATTGGACATTTATAAAAAGAAAAGAACGCAGCGTAATCACTTCATCATCATGTCATCTTAGAACTACAATTAAGTACAAGCATAAAGAATATTGTCTTTTTTTAATTCTCTGATAAAAAAGTAAGCCTATGTAGAGCAATAATACCGCGGTTTGAAAAGCTGACGAACCGCTTGGCATTCATTTCATGTGGCCGCGTGTAAATAGCATCGCGTTTGCGACAGCGAGCTTCAAGTTAAATCGCTTTTCTTAAACCCACAACATGCGGTTCCAGCTCAAGAACGCAAATCTTTGCGGAGAATCTGTCTAAGGCGGATCACACACGGCACACGGTTGGCGGTGAGGCGGATCTCAAGTTACATTGGGCTCTATAAAATCAGTTGATACCTAAAATTTTTTAAAATTGAAGTTCTAGATCCGCGCGGTTACGCGGTTGCCTGTGTGTGAGGCACCGCCTCTCCGCGCGGACGGCCGCCCGGAGAGGCGGTCGTGGCGAGAGCACCGCTAGACAGCGCGGTCTGGCGGTGTACGTGTGTTAGGTATCAACGGATTTCATAGAGACCAATATAACTTGAGATCCGCCTCACCACCAACCGCGTGTCGTGTGTGATCCGCCTAACGTGTGAAAATCAATTATTACTTCCAGGAAAAAAACAGAACCGACTAGATTTTACATCCGTTCACGTCTTACTAATTTTCAAAATTCTTCTAATCTTCGCATTCTCACTTGTTAGAAAAAATATTAAAACCATTCTACTACTGCACTCCTTTTATATGTTACATACATAATTTGTAAAAGTAGTTATAGGCAAGGATGGCATAAAAAAAATTCTTGCCTATTTTGTCTCGCTGAACACATGACTGATGAGTATCATATAAAAAGAAATACATCGTAATATAGATAGTCTGTTCTTTGGTAACACGAAAATAACTTTTAAGACGAATATTTTAAGAAAATTATACCTTCCTAGTTATGAAACTAAGGCTGATGATAAAATAGAAGCGCTCGATTAGTCTCAGACAAATCTCATTGTAAAATGTGCCCTACATTTTACAATGAGATGTTGGTATTATTATACGTATGTATAAAATACTTTACAAATATCCTCCTACTCCGTACACTTATATGTACACATTATTCGTGACAGGTACCTTGTTATGATCGCAGATCATCGGATTCATTAACGACACTATTCCTTTCTTGTCACGTCCAAGAGTAGCCAGAGTAAAGTCGCCAAATACGTATTTTGTGTCCGCTTTTTTGTCGAGGATAATTTATTCCATTTTTATCCACTTTGTATCAACAAAATTACTTTCCAATATTACACATGAACGAACTTGAATAAGATCTTCACGATTATCCGCTCTCCTGCAGACCCTGTCTAATATTGGCACATAGTAAATAAGATAATATTAATTCTATTAAACTACAATGTCATTTCCCTTCGGTGTAATCACCATTATATTAAAACCTACAGTAGATTAGTACCTTAACTTAAGGTCCTTAGTACTTGTATTTTCGGTACCAGGCAACGCAAATATATTTTTTAATCATTATCTAGGTGAGACCCTTTGGCGTCGAGTGCAATATATACCTGCTTACAGTGACAGAACTGCACCAAGTGATCGTCAAATAATAATTAATTAATCACTGTGTCACAAATTCGCAGTGGGTACTAAATATCCTATGACAAAATAAATATGGATGGATTTTATTACGTTTATTTTTAATCACATCTGTTAAGTGCATGAAGCTTTACAGCTTTATGGCATGTAAATTGTAATTAAGTAGTTGCGACCATTTTTAAATAAAAATAATCCGCAAAATGACACAATTCGATACTGCCCCACATTTATACACGCCAGCACTAGTCTTTTAATGCAAGTCAAAAAAAATACATTGAAATGTCGTTGAATGTCACTATATCAGTTTACTCTGGTGGGAAACATGAGCTACACTAAAGTTTGCTGTTTAGAGTGGCTCCCCACTTGTCAACACCACAGCTGGCGCGCAGCCAATTGTTTCGCTTTTTAGGCCTCAAATATAAATTACAATAATATACAACAATAGGTATAGCTTCAAGTCTGAACATTATTGAAAAGAAAACTTGTTTAGCGGCGTTACAGATGAAATAATATTATGCAAGTAGTCATCAAAGTCAGTTACTACTGATTTATACAACATAGTTGAAAAATTCCGCCAAATCGTAATAAGATATAAAAGGACATTAAAAAAATAATATCTCGCCAAAAGCAGCTTGGGCGGCCAATTTAGTTTAGCAGTAGCTTTTAGTTTGTACTAATATAAATAACTACAACAAAATATCTCTACATAGGTATTATGATCCCTACTTACGTGTAAAATTAAAAATTAAATACTTATCAAAAATTATTTTATATGCCTACTCATTTTTAAACTACATTTATTTTATTTATCCCTTAAACGAACATATAAAAAACTGAAATTTTATAACTGCAAAATTAATATTCAGTTTCTGTATAATCCATATAAACGCTGATACTTTTACATAAGAAAAATAACGATCCCGAGTGTCAAATATACAATAAAACAATTATTTCGTAACTAGTGGAGCGGCGCAGATGACTAAACGGGGGAAACACAGAAGGAGAGTATAAAAAAAGTCAATATATCTGAAAAAAAATCTAAAACAATATGTCATATATATATAATACATATGTTGGTCTGACAGTGCAATATATTATTTTAAATATCCCGTACAAACTAAGACAGTATTTAATATGTAATAATATATGTAAGAGGTAGTGCCACACTGCATGCTTGCATGCAGTCGAATTGGGCCGGCACGACCGAAGAGGTTCCTCTCGCTTACACGAGACCGGCGTAAAGTGACAGCTGTGCTGTCGCGTTTCGTGCGGTGTGTAAGTAGTCGGTAGCCCATGGAGGTGGGAGGAGAAAGGAGGGCAGCGCATCTGTATAGCCTCTATGCGGATGTTTGTGGGCGTCGGTAGTCATGAAAATGGCTCCGACTGCTCGTTTGCCCTCCTATACCATAAAAAAAAAAATATATTGATGTACATAAAGTAGACTTGGTTGGTCACGACTTTTTGTTTACAAACTCCTATATAACCTCTAAATAGTCTAGACACACTTAGTACATTCACCAATCCTAATCTCACCGAAAAGTTCTAGATAATCATTGCATTTACGAAAACTTACTTTAACGAAACTGAAATTGAATCTGATAATATGTTCTGCTTCTGAAATTACCACTCTGTATTAGGGTGATTACTTTTATCATTCAACTCGTATTAGACGAAACTCTTTGCCAAATTTTCTTACTGTCCATAATAAGAGCTGAGATAAGCAATAACAAGCAGTAAATTGAAACAAAAACTATACGTAGGGACCGACCCTACACACGGACCTCTGTGGTCTAAGTAGTTTTACTTAATATGCTTAAGCTGATGCTGACCAGATTATGCATTGACGATACGAAACATTCAGTGCTCGCTGGCGAACCTGTGTTTTTGCTTCTAACTAAAAAAAAATGAAAAATTCATACTGTGTCACTGACACCCGGGGCTTAATATCATGATTGAAACCTACAGATTCAGTTGGCTTCATCCCATTTTTCGGTTAGCGCTGTAGATTTCACATAGGCTACTCAGCTTCACGTCCACGATAAGTGCTGTGCTATGATAAGAAAGTGAACACACGTGGACAAATATTATTTATATTTAGTTTCATCAACACTGAAAATAAAGTGGCATTTAATATTAAAGCACAGCCAGATCCGTGCAAAAGGTTGGCAAAAATATGATGCGGTGTCTATTTTCATATAAAATAATTTAAATCGTCTTAAAAACGAAGTTAGAATGAAAAATGTATTGCGCAGAACAAAGTTATGGCTCTTAACTATTTAGACTGGAGCATTCTTTAACAAGCGTTAAACCGGGTTCTTACTAACACTTAGTCTTGACCTTAACAAAAGCAAACTTTGGGCCTCTCGGTGAAAACATTCCTTATTTATCACAAAACTTTGCCATTGACAAAATATTACGCGCGGCGTTTTACCAGTATATACACAATATAAATAGGCTACGATGAATAGTATGTCGTGCCGTACTTACTGCGTCTAACATTTGGCCAAACTATTCGACCGGTGTGTAACGCTAAAGATTGTAATATCAAATCATTTACTCAGATCGTGAGTCGGACTCAGGTTAACAAATTCTATCAGAAGGTAAAATGTAATTATACAAATTAAAATTTTATTTTCCCATTTCGTTTTTCTCTCTTTTAAATAGTATGCATATTATAGGCATATTATTTTAATAGAAACAATCAGCGACTTTCAAAAAGATTTGTTGTAAAAAAAATATAGATACTTTTATGCAATTACATTGAAAACACTTTACAAACCTGTAGACGGATCAAAATTATATGAGACATGTATAAAATTATCTACAAAAAAGTACGCGACGGACGCGCAAAAGTGTACTTATCTCTTAGGGAGAGATAAATGTTAAAATTTTATCTCTTTCATATTACGAAAAATAAAATGTTACAAATAATATAGTAAGAATTGTTTCTGTATTACGTTAGATACGTGGTTCCTTTTTATTTAGACAAAAAATATCTTCATAGCGTACCTATATTGATACCTACTTTAAAATATACCAGAATAATAAAAAAACAAGGGCAAACTGCCGAAAATACTTATCTCTACATGGTATAAAACAAAGTTGCTTTCCGCCGTCTGTGTGTGTGTATGCTTAGATCTTCAAAATTACGCAACAAATTTTAATGGTGTTCTTTCTTAAAAAATATTTACTATTGAAGTAAATATTAGATAGAGTGATTCAAGAATAAGGTTTATATTTATTATTAACTCCATTTTTGAAATCCGAAATCCACGCGAGCGAAGTTGCGGGCGGAAGCTTACAATGATACCCCATTAGTATCTACATGAAACATTACCTGTTTAAAATGTGCCGGTGGTGTATAATAGATTACTAAAAAAGACAGGCGGTGTATAGTATATTACTAAAATACTCTTAATTATCTGTCTAGATCAAAGCTATAATAATTTTTCATGATTCAAATGCTATGAAGCTGCATCATCTGCCCAATATATTGCGGTTTCATAATCAGATTTGTAAATTTACTTATGACAAGGGTAAAGTATCAAAGCCATTATTAATAGTAAACTAAAAGAAAACCACAAGTCGTGGTTACTTTCCTTTGTCGTAATAAGTCTTAGAAATAATTAAATTACAGACATTCTCTCCCAACTTCGTCAGAGTAAAATTAAATAGTTTGAAACATCCAAAGTGCACTTATAGTAGGTACTCTTATTTTAATGATATATAACCATTAATTACCATTAAGTGTTTTGTATATGCACCACCCAATTAACCAAATATAAAAAATATCAAACAAAATGCTTAAAAAATATTTTTTTAAATAGCGATTGTTTAATCGGAATCTTTTGGTGACTACCACCACCTATAATCCTCCTAATGATTGTTATCTATATCTTACTCTCCATTACTCTTTTCTACTGACCCTAATGACCTGTGTTACTACAATTCACACTTCCTGTTACAGTACATAAATGTGTCTCCTAACCTTTACGGGCTTACACTAACACTTATCAACTCAGAAAGGAAACGTAAAAACCAATGATTTTGATTTTGAAACGTATCGCCTTCGCTTTTCGAGGCGAGGCGATAACATTACGTTTCCTATTAGTGTGCGTTGCAGTATGGAATTTCATACAAATAATACTGTTGATAAGTGTGGCCATTAGTCTTTACGCTAGAATTATAGGCCTAATAATAAGCGCTTCCTCCATTTGTGCCTGCCTAACTCAGTCCCAATAAACTAATTCCTAAGGCCACTGAATTAAAACTTTACAGTGATAATAACTAATTAATCAATTTTAAAATATTAAATTGTTTTTTGTGTTTTTTTTTGGCATTTTTTGCAATTATGTGAAAGAGTCTTATATGACACATGCAAGAACAAAACGAAACGATTCATTAAAATTAAAATTGAGGTAGTGCCACGCTGTATGCTTGCATGCAGCCGATTTGGGCCGGCGCGACCGGGGAGGTACCTCTCGCTTACACGAGACCGGCGTGAAGTGACAGCTGTGCTGTCGCGTTTCGTGCGGTGTGTAAGTAGCCGGTGGCCCATGGAGGTGGGAGGAGAAAGGGGGGCAGCGCATCTGTATAGTCTCTATGCAGATGTCTATGGGCGTCGGTAGTCATGAAAATGGCTACAACTGCTCGTTTACCCCCCTATACCATAAAAAAAAAAAAAGAACGCGTAAATTTTCTTTGAAAGTATATTCATAAATACATATTAACATACATACAGAGCTAAACACATAATCTTCCTTTGAGTTGTGCAGTACCAAGTCCACAAGACAAATAACGTCAAAATGAACATTTGGACGGTTGTCCCCGTCTACTGTAATTTGTTCTCAAACGAGTGTTACAAGCCGGTCTGTTTCACCAACGAAGTGACATTTTCATTCAAACGACACCCGAACGACGCTGTAATTACTTACTTAGCATACAGATCGACTTCCTACAAATAACAGTTTAGTAATGAATTTTGTTAATTTGGTTAAAATTACGAAATTTTTGTTGTTACGGATTCTTTTCTAAGATCAGGAATACTAGCAGTTGGAACCTTAAGTGCATAACATCTGATTTGGGTGAACACCAGAACAAGCGTGACAGTTTTAGCAATCATGAGGATCTGAATGAAGAGTGATCAAAAACTCTCAAAACTCAAATTTTTTTTTTCAATTTCTAATAACAGTTCGTAGTTGGAAGTTCGCACGCGTGACACGGAGAACATGTTATGCCATTATACAATCCGGTCGTACGGGGCTGCTTCCATGTGGGACTGGGTAATGACAGCTATTCTCACAGGAAAGGTAGGTTCAACAAGAAGAGGTAGTGCCACGCAGCATGCATGGATGTAGCCGAATTGGGCCGGCACGAGCGGGAAGGTACCTCTTGTTTAAACGACATCGGCGTAAAGTGACACCTGTGCTGTCGCGTTTCGTGCGTTGTGTAAGTAGCCGGTGGCCCTTGGAGCCATCTCCATGAGAAGGATGGAGGGTACGCACCTGTATAACTTCTATGCGGACGTCTATGGGCGTTGGTAGTCATGAAAATGGCTGCGACTGCTTGTTTGCCCCCTCATACTATAAAAAACGACAGCTAGGTTGTTATAATATAAGAATAAATATAAAACAAACACTTACTCTGATACTCCCGTATTTGAAATTAAACATCTTGACCTGTAAAAATAAAAAAAAATTACAACGTGGACACATAATCTTTTTTTAATGTAAAGTATTTATTTATTTATTTATTTAATTTGGAACACCAACAGCACATACATTAAAATAATTTAAAACTTTACATTGTTCAACAGATTCTGATGCATGTGCCAATAACTGGCGTACACAGCATTCAAATTATTGTGATCTAAATTATTAAATATATATTAGGAAAATAAATTAAATTCGAAATGATAAATTAAAATGAAATACAAATGTTTGACTGTGACACAAATTAAATTATTTTTAACATAGATTAACATAGATTAAATATTATTCAATAATTATATTAGTAACAAAGAAAAAAGAAACATTGCAAA
>LUGF01053128.1:26703-64162 GCA_001625245.1 Calycopis cecrops
TGGAATAAATGTTTTAATAACTGTTTCGAACGCATGCAAAAGTGTATTAAATATCGCGGAGAATTCTTTGAAAAACAATAAATGGTAATAATCTATAATATTGTCTATACTTATTTCAAACGACAAAACTTAAAAGGCAGCCCTTGTAATACATAGAGATTACGTACAACTTACTGATTACTACTAGTATATTTAAAAAAAAAATGCTTCTCACAAACGATAAAGGATTTTCAGTTTTTACGCGAGGAAACTCTTTTAAGACCTTTACCGGGAACTATAATTAAACTATTCTATATCTTGGTTCTGTCACATGACCCACCGACCCAACACGAGATCTCAACTTATGAGAAAATTAAACTGATACTAAACTTGAAAATAAATAAAAGTTTGCTCGAACTCGTAAAAAAATAAAATCATCTTTTTCTGGCTTCTTTCTTTCTGGCTGTTCTTTTGCTTCGGGCGGTGGAGCGTCAAACTTGATGAGGGTAAAAAAAGGCCTTTTCTTTTCGTTTGTATATTGTACGGCGGTATTTACCGGTGCCTTGTTGCTGATAGAACTGGGGCACCTCATTGTTGGCGGCCGATGGTACCCGCAGAGTTTTATTGGGAATTCGGTTCATCCACAAGTCCCACACACTACATCGGATCCCACCCAAGACCGATGTCAGCTTGTTAATGCATTTCCCCGCGAAAAAAAGGCGGTATTTACTTTTTATGATGTAAACTATACATAAAACTTCATAACATAATGAACTGAATAACCGTGACACAGCTAGACGATGAACAAGCCTAGCTATTAATCTTTTTAAATGTACATAATTAATTACAATGAATTTAAGATTCAGGAGATTAGCGACGAAGAATTCGGAACGGGTCAGTAATTTTTAAGATTAGAGAATTTAAAGCCTACTTTGTTTTATTATAATCCTTCGCTGTTATTAATCTGAGGCATAAATTTGTGAAAGGCCCATTTTTTGTTTAAAATTACCGAAGTTGATTTTTTTATGCGGGAAATGCTTTTTACCGCATAAGCAGAGCCTGGGTGGGTCGCTGATCAGTGTGGGAAGAGGTATATTTGACATCTAAGCTCTGTGACCTCTGAGAGCCAAATCTGTGAATACTGACATTGTCACTTTGGTCTAATACTTAACTGTGTAAAAAATGCTTAGAATCAGTTGCGCCATCAAGAAGTCTGCTCTAAGTTGAGTTAAAGGATTTTCATACACAACTACGTTACAAATTATGTTTTTTTTAAACATCTTTCTCTTTAAAATTTTTAAATAAGTTCTTAAACTCACACTGTGTATTTAATCAACTAAATTAAATAATTATTAGGGCATTTGCTGTAAGTGTCAGTAAATATTTTTTTGTCAATGTTAAAGTCGTTTGAAAATATAATATCGTCCTATCCGAATTTCGGCTACAGCGGCCGTCTCTATAGACGAGCCATCTGTGCAGGACAAATTATAGTGCACAAGTGTGGTCGCAGACACAAGTGCCACTCTCTTTTTATTTTAATTTTCATACTAAATTATATATGTTTAATATTTAATTATATAAAATAATTAAACTACAATTTCTTTTTGTACCAGAGAGTAATACTAAGAAAGTCATACTATAATTATATTGGACAAATATAAGCTGTTGACATACCATTGGCCATCGACATGATTTAACATTGATAAAAATAACGACGACAATGAATAATGAAAACTCATCATATAATTAACAAAATGAGAGACATTTTATATAAAACGATTTAACAGACAGAGGCAATATTGACTGAAATGTATTTCTTTTATTCAAAAACATTGCTTTTTGGCGTAAAAATGAACGGTTAAATTGCAGTGTAGCCTCAGGCCAGTTTATACTTTTGTAAATTGTAAGCTTGCATTGACGGTATAAATTGTGAATTTAATTTAACAGTGTTGTTTACACTTACACAACATATTATATAAATAAAGTTTTTATTATTTCCAAATAAAAATAAATATATAACGGCAACGCGTCTGCAAGATACCTAGTATTGCGGATGTCTATGGGTAGTATTGCGGTAGTCACAAAACACATGCTGTTTGCCCCCTATAATATAAAAAAATGAAACCGACAATTATTTCTTATATTTTATTTTCTTATTCTGTGTTATATATGTAAATGCATTTTTTTGAAAACTCAAACACTACAAAAATCCTTAAAAATAGCATAGGAAATAAACAATATTTGCTCCCTATCAAAAAATTGCACAAGTCACTGCGTCTGTTACCGTTATTCAAATAATAGACTATTTACTAAAAGGCTAAAGATAATAATTTAGAACCATTAATAAGTCTTGCAAAAATATTTTTTAATAGTATCAATACAATTTTTATCACGAAATACTTAAATAAAATCTATTGAAATTTACCGGTAAATAAATATTAAAATAAAAAATTATATAATTCTCACAGTAAAAACCTGTTAAAATTTTAATATACTATTTATTTAATCGTATCCTTAATCGTGCTATATAATATTTGAGTAATTTAGACAGTAATAAAAATAAATCATACCATAAGTATTCCAAGCACACAGAAACAAACTCTAGAATATTATTCAAATATCTACGAGTCTACGTGTCTCGTAGCGGCGGGCTACGGCGTAGACGTTCGACCAGCGCCGCGTTCACGCTCGACTGATAAATGAGTTTGCACGCTACATCTCACGCCGCGATCGTAATTCTCGCGCCGCGTGAAGATTTGAGGTGATACGTAGGTACAGTTTGCGTATTGAATTTTAAACGTATTTGAGGTGATACGTACAGTTTGCGTATTGAATTTTAAACGTATTCCAAATACGTTTAAATAAGGTTTACATTTTATTTTCGAAGTAAAACTTCTATACACGAGCTTGACATGGGGAGTAAGCGGGCGAGAGCGTTATAAAAATCACACACCGGGCGAGGCCAATACAAGTTGTCATTGACAAAATTCAAACGAAACTTTTTTATATTTAAAAAGTAAATATCATATGACATGTTATGCCATTGTATCTATGGCAAGTAACGAATTTGTGTATTAAATCAACAATTAAGTCTTATTTCAGTTGTGTGGGATACGGCACACACTTTTTTAGTTTTGTTACATAATATAATTATTTATATTACGGTTCAGAGACTTCTATTGAAAATAACTACATAATATGTTTATCAAATGTTTTATTGAAACATAATTTACAAATAAAATGTAACGCTATTATTTCTGCATTGCAGTTGATTATGGCTTGCACAATAGGGGTTTGATAACCACATTACCAAGCCACACGAAGCACGACTTAAAGTATAGTTAAACAGTTTCAAAGTCGCTCCGATTGTGTCAAGGGATCTTCCATTAAGCCAGCCTTAATTAATAGATAATTAATTGATTACTTCAAGTTAATGAGCTCACTACAAAGGCAACAGATACTAATGAAATCTTAGTAAGTATTAATGTGATGTAATAAATATGTATTACACTCAAGTATTATATTGATTACAACCCAGTTATACTCTCGCGTTTTTTTCGCGTGAGTTTCCTCAGGCCTATTGAAGGAGACAAAGAAAGGAGGACATCTATATAAGAATTCTGCAAATGTCGGTAGATCATTGGTAATCGTAAAGTACTTCGATTACTCATTTGCCCTGTGACTAAATAAAATATAAGAATGAAAGCTGTGCCCCCCAGGTTCACTCGCGTCACTCTGCGCCATTTGCCGGAATCATTTGTGAGTCTAAACCATTTTCAAATTCCCTTCAACACACACAAATAATTTCGTCAAAATCGGTCCAGTGGTTTAGGAGTTTAATGACATACACACGCACACAAGAAATATATTATAATTATATAAAGATATAAAATGACTGAAACTACATTTATTTTATCAAAAAGGGTTTATTTAAATTACGTCGACTGCACGTTCACATTTAGCTAAATCGTATAAGATAAGCATTATTATGGACTCTTGTTTGAAAAATCTTGGTGCGTAAATAATAATTAGGTCAAGTGCCGTAAAAGAAAATATAAAATAATTAAGATACTGCATGACTTTTTTTGTCTAGTTTGGCTCTTGAAGAAAATTATTCTATTGTAATATATTTAACTAGTTGAGCTCCGCGGTTTCATCCGCGTAAGTTTCGATCCCGTGGAAATATCGAGATGAAAAGTAAATGTTGGCTGATTCTCAGACCTGCCCGATATGGTCACAAAATTTCATGAAAATCGGTCGACTTATATCGGTGGAGTATGGTAACTAATATTGAACACGTGAATTTTATATATATTAGATTTATTTTACTTTTTAATTCAGTAGTCTGTGAGTAGCCTTTGTAAATGGTGGCAATAGTTGCTTCACATACCCCGAGGCCCTGGGTTCGAGTCACAGTTCGGCGTGTTATTAGAATTTTCAATATTATTTTTTTATAGAATAAGGGGGCAAACGAGCAATTTGAGTGATTTTCATGACTACCGACGCCACCACAACCATACACACCCGCAGTTCGCATAGAGATTATATAGATAGGTTGCCCGCCTTCCTCCTCCTCACCCCATGTCCTCCAAAAGTAGTAGCGGTGGGAATGAGTAGTGAGGCAAGCCTAATTAAAATGTATGATCAGTCGTCATACAGACTATAATTTAAGCAAAATCATAATTTGAGGTTTAAAATTGTACAGTGGACTATAGTACTTATGAGATTTATCTAACACTAGAATTTATGAAACATATTGTATTTGAACAAAATGCAATGAAAAAGATATTTCAATATCTAGAAAATTTAAATTTGGTACAGGGTTCCTTTCACGATATAAGTGAGCACTAAGAAACTATTTTTAGCAATTAAGTCTCGGAGAAGGTGAAATAGCTCACCTATTTTACCATTTAAGTAAATTAATCTCATAACGTGAATAAAACAGCGGGACAGCCAGATATATTCCATTTATGAATGCCTACGTATTATAAACTTATTTCAAATATTTTAATTATTTATTATACAAGTTATTGCGGTTTATGTAAACAAACTTCAACCGCAAGATGTAATAAATAAAACGCAATACATATATGACATATTGTAATATTATCGAAAATATATATTTATTTTATAACACAATTTGTGTTGTAACTTCTAAACGTGCAATAGTGAACGCCCGCCCTTACGTTTTCCCGGATGAGCAATACGTTTTCATTTGCCTGTCGTATTTGAAATTCGTAACGGATACAGCGGCGCAAACTCCGCGAGGTAACATTAGGTTGGATGTATGGAAATTTATTTGGTCGCGGCGTGTATGGGAACTTTAATGTACGCGAATATATGTGAATTATGAATTATGCGTTTGCCGATAAATAAATACGCTTTTACTGTAGTTTTTATTTATTGGATGCTGACGGTGGTGTATCGCGTGGTTTGTAATGACGACTTTAAATTAGTAAACAGGATGCTTCACTACATGATATAAAAAGTCTCTATTCATCGTCTGTGTGTCTGTATGTTTAGATCTTTAAAATTAGGCAACAGATTTTGATGGGGTTAAAAGATAGAGTGATTCAAAAGGAAGGTATACATAAGATACATATACAATGTATAATAACTCCATTTTTGAAGTCTGAAATCCACGCGGGCGAAGCTGTGGGCGGAAGCTCGTCATAACATAAAGTATTTTTATTGCCTCTAAATAACTTATTATAGATTTTGCATTATTATCATACAGAAGGTCCATTTCTGTTCTCCTTTAATGGGCCCGACAATACAGCTGTCAGTTTTCGCTTATATCATGTAAATTAGATGTAGTTCTGTCAGTCACGACATGCCGTCAGACAAAATACATGACAGGTTTATATTCTATGTAAATAAATATATATAAATATAAATATGAAATTTTAATTTAACAGTAGCTGCCCGACAGACGTTGTCTTGTCATTGTTGTCATGGTAACGTGTAAGAATGTGGCCGAATTGTCAACCTAACTTTACCCTACAATATTGTATATTCGAGACACTGACTACAGCGCCATCTTCCGGGCTTATTTGTGGCTCTCAAACCATTTTTAAATCAATCAGGCACACAATTTTTTTTCATAATCAGTCAAGTCGTTTAGGAGGAGTTCCGTGACATACACTCGCACATAAGAAATGGAAAGTAGATAGTATTACAAACATAAACGAAGCCAAAGCCTTATATACAACAGAATATAAACCGATGTATGTTTATAGTAAAAATCGTGAATATTGCTTTGTAGCATAGGAAACAAACAAGATAAGGGACCCATTTGTCGTCTTCCAACGTAATAAAATCCGAATTATACATTTTTCTGATCTGGGACTCGAATCCGGGATCCGATTATAGTTTGTGATTAAATATGCTTACTATTAGACTAAGAGGTTGTCAAGAAGCGATAAAATAGGTAATATGAAATGCAAAATTTAATAATTTACTTTTTCTCATCCACGTATATTTTTTTTAATTATTAGCAATTACTAATATAGCAAGACATTACCTTTTCTAAAATATGTCTCATTAAATATATTTGAATATTCTGAAACGAAGAATTTAATTTATTTCTTGTGCTACTTTGTCAAGCAAATTTAGAAGTGAAGTGGCAAAAGGGCCTTTTTTCAGATTCGCTGAACAAGTTTTATATTAAGAAGCGCCTGATGCAAATCCTTATTCTGCTACATTACAATTGACTTGGCGATCATAAAAAGAGATCCTTCCATTATTTTACACTGAAATTGTTTTATTATGATAATCTTATTAGCAGAATAAGGACATTAAAGTAGTACTAAAAATGAAATGCCTTTCTCTACGTCTGCTTCATTATGAGCGTAATCACTTCTTTTTAAGAATAAGTTCTGCGTTAAAAATATTATTTTTGTAATGTTAAAGAGTTTCTATACAATTTGTAGTCTATTGTAAAAAAATATTATTGCTGCGGAAATTTGAAAGATTTATGAGAGGGATTAGGGATATACTTAAAAGTATTAGTTAGTTGATTCAACCATACATTTCGAGTTACAATTTAGATTTAGTATTTTGAATCACGAATTGATAAAATTTAAAAACGTGATTTTTTAAAGGCTTTCATAATTATGTTACAACAACAGAAAAAAATGTTCAATGAATGCGAGAAATTACCTAGTTATCGGATTGTTACCCAATTTTTAGATACGTAAATATTTCGCAAACACAGCGACATGAATTACCAAGCACCGTGGGTACTGTTAACATAGATCTGGTTTATCCAGATTTGTGTTAACAGTACCCATGGTGCTACGGTTACGGTTAAAAATTACCTCCTTCTTGTGTAATCGCGTTAAGTTTTTATTGGTCAATGGAGAAGTCTTAGCCATTTTCATAACTATCGACGCCCATTAACCTCGGCATAGAGGTTATACAGATGCTCTTCCCTCCTTTCTCCTCCCATCTCTATGGGCCATCGGTTACTTACACACCACACGAAACGCGAAAAAGTGTCACTGTACGCCGGTCTCGTGTAAGCGAGAGGTACCTCGCCGTTCGTGCCTGCCCAATTCGGCAGCATGCAAGCATGCAGTGTGGCACTACCTCTTACATCCGGCTTAATCCATTAATGTTATATTAAAATTATGGTGAAAGCTATAGCTACCTTAGACATTCCTATAGGATTGGGAATAAGCCACTATCCGCAGTAGACCGACCACGCTGGTGGTGTCTGACCTCAAACCACGAGAGATGGCTGACGCAGCTAATTCCTGGAACTATAATGATCACGTTGAATTATCAGCACATCGTCTTGTCACACGACTTGATTACTTAGTCGGCCCTAAGGATAACTTATTCCCCGTTCTTATTAACTTTAATGTAGAATCGACAGGCTAATAACCCATGAGTGACTAGAAATATTTCAGTACATATATGTACTGTACTTTGATTTTATATTTATAGGAAGATATAGTAACATTGTTGCTTTGGAGCTACATCAGGCAGGCACGACCGTGTAGGAAGTCTTAAAGTGAAGACTGCGATTTCATGTTTCGTGCGGTTATAAGATGTCGATGGTCCAATGAGAGCCAGAAAGTAAAGTACGTTAAAGCATTTACATAACCATTAACCGCACAATAGTGGGATGGATAATATAATGTAGATATCCACCAAATGGATCCAATTACTCATTTGTATCCCTTCCTATAAAAGCCCCATGCAAATATCAAGATTGCTCAAATCATATACTTGGAAACATGAAGTATACCGTAAACCATCTTATCTTTATTACACCTGCCCAAGCTAACAAGCGCTACTCAAGAATTACGAGCGGCCAAATCTAAAAGTGTTGCCATAAATTCGTTTGTGCTGTGGATAGTGAATAATAAATACCACTCATAAATCCCGTATGAAAACCCAATAAATCTAAACGGCTGTGTAGCTCAGGTTAACCACAAATGGACCGATGGATAGAAATTCAAACCGCATCCAACTCTGTATTTATTGAGCGTAAAGTATTAATTATTTAATTTAGCCGTAATTCATTTAACACCAGTTTAATAACAACCAGTTTAGTAAGAGGTAGTGCCACACTAAATGCATGCATGTATTCGAATTGACCGGGCACGGAGAGATACCTCTCGTATATACGAAACTGGAATAAAGTGACAGCTATGCTGTCGCGTTTCGAATTCACACACGCGCACACACAAAATTTCATGAGAATCGGTCCAGCCAGACACGAGAATTTTATATATTAGATATAGTTTTACCAATAGTAAAAGGGGCTATGGGACGGTTAGCCTTTTGGTGAGTACCGTCCGCGTCGTCATCACCATCATGTTCATCATATTGTCACACTTGTCCAATGGTAATGAATTGGGTAAGCGGAGCATATCGCGACAGGGGTTGCGGGCTAGAATCCCTCTATGTCATTTCTGTATTATGTATATTTGTATCATAAATATCTTAAATGTAAAACATTTCTCAAATTTATAAAAAAAATAAATAATATGAAAAACGCTTAATGAATTCTATTAATTGTATATTATGCGATAGAAGCAATAATTTCTGGCCGAAACTTTTCATCTTTTATTCTTTACTCTCTCTCTCGACTGAACTTTGAGTGAATTTATAAAGTTTCATTTCAAAAATGTAGTCACTGATTACCAATAGCCATTAGCAATCGCAATGAAAAATCAATCTTCTCTAATCTGTCTTAAGATTGATATTCAATTACAACTTTGATTTCTACGTATTTAAAATAACTCATCTTATTATTCATTCTGAAGGTATCCTACAAACTCACCGACATCGCATTTCATTACATTCAGGACATTTAAATAGATTGGTTCCGAATTCGGGATATATTAATTTGTAAATCGACCAGGCCTGTATAAAAAGCTGAGCTGAGGTTCTTTGTTTTTTTTTTACATAAGTCCATTCAATGTCTACAATGTTCAAAGAAAAAATATTCAAAGAAATATAAATAATATATGTTTTTTTTTTTTTTTGTTTTTGAAATTATTTAATTTAATTTATTCAATTTAATTTATTCAATTCAATGAACGGGAATACTCCCTTTTTACAATATAATAATAATTTACATATATCTATAATTTTAATGCCACATTTGCCCGAATATCAAATAGTTAACAGAATATATCAATATTAGAAATAATAATAAATAATAAAATATCACATCTTATGAATAAGGTACAATGAGATACTAAAAATAATTTAAAAACATGTCGGTATAGAGAAACAGTTCACAGCCAAAAAACATTCAGTCATAGATCAAAAATTCTATTGACACGCTTAGAGAACACAGAAAATGGTGGTTTTAATATAAACGGATTTGTGTTTACTTTTTTGCTTTATTTTCTTTTCTTTAAAATGAATTAGAAGATTAGAAAAGCATGTTTTATGTATATTTTTTACACTTCTCTGGTACCGACTACTCTTATAGTGTTTCTCAAACTTCAGTAAGAATGTTCAAGCATAGTTAGTATGTAAGGTCACGGGTTCTAGTTACGAGCCGTGGCAAAAGTGTTACTGGTATATTTCATTGGGGTTGATTTATTACAAGGATTGTTTGGTGTTTTAAGCATCGTTAGTGTTGTCAGGGGATAAAGGAAAATATTAAGTGTTATAAAACTTGACACAGAAACAATCCGTCGATTTATCAAATAAGAAACATGTCACAACAACCGCGTGCGTTTACAACTAGACAATGGCGAGTGATTGAGGAGACAGAGTTTTTTGTCTAGATTTGACTAATTGTTTGAGTCAACTCCTGTGACACAGTACAGCTTTGACAGTGAGTTCAGGATCGATGATGACAATATCTCAGTGGAATATTTTTTGGGCATTATTTTAGGTGTTTTAAAAATTAATTAGGTAGATACATTTTAAGAGATAAGTAAATATAAACAATCAATTAAAACGTCGACCGTCAATTGTTTTACCAAATGACTTACCACTTGCCTAAGATAGTTTTTGTAAAATAGAATAACACTACTTTAAAAAAAAAATTACAATTAAAAAGGTTCTGCCTCAGTCCTATTTTATTACCTACTGTTTGTGACGAGGTTACAAACGAATACTCTTTCCAAGTCAAATTATGAATATCTTGGATGGATGGCATGGAGTATTACCATAGTTGCTTATTTCAAAATATCTAATTAGTCACACATCAAGTATATTAACTTAGATAGTAAAGGCAAAACTATATAGATATTAATTAATTACTTTCAACGATTTTGAAACAGCATAAATTCTACTAACTAAATTTTGAAAGAATTTATACGTCACTATACAGTCAACATAAATAAATAGAAGGGTGAAAGTTTGTACAATATTTTGCTTACATTGTCCGTTCTACTTTTAAAACTCCCCAAGGATCCCAAAGTTGTTTGTATGAAAACATACAACACGCTTCCTAATAACTAACTTGATATATACCAGTTGCATCAACTTTATTGTATCCCAACGGAATTTAGTATTCCCTGGTCTTAAACTAATAATCACTATGTTAAATATCAAAAAAGGTTTTTGTCAAACCGTCCGATTGTTTTTTCTCTGCGTCTTAGGTAGAAACGAGAAAAAGTCGTAAAAATATTTTAAAATTTTATTTCGATGTACGAGACCGATGAAAAGCTGGGCGCAGCTTCATATTTAAATAATTCATAAAGTATTTTATAAAATATATGTATCATTACCCCAAATAATATTTGACCCACATTATAGCAGAGTTTTTCATTAACCAACCATCAATTATACTTTGTAAATAGCGGGAACGGACACTTTGTTGCACTCGGCTAGTTTTTGAATTAATTTCCTTGCTAAAGGCGATTCCTGAATGAGTTTTCATTAGCATTCATTTGCAACTTAGAACAGAAAATATTAAATGGAGCCAAACTTTTGTGCATATTTTAAAATGCTAACAAATTTCATTATGAGTAAGAGTTACATAATTAATTAATATCTATTTTCTATTATTTCAGTGTTCCGAATATTGATAATTAATTAACTTAGGTTAGGCTATCATTAGGCTAGGAAAACATAATGTTTTCAGAAAGTGATAGCGATATTTTCGCTCGTAAAAACTGCATGCAGGGAATACTATAATGGTATTCCAAGCACCTTGGTTAGTCGTTGATACAAGCATAATTTTTCCAAATAGCAAAAAATGTATTATAACCGCTACAGTAACAGCATACATTAATTTTGTTAACGCAGGGCATTTACGTTAGATATCTAGGAGGTCCAGTGGTCCATAGACGTACATCGGATTCGTCACTTTGTGCAATACAGACTAAATCCCTGCCTGCTTTCAGCCGCTATATTTGAAGGGTCCCGGATCTTCAAGCAACAGGATTCGTTCAGCAACAGGCAGGCCTCGGCGAAAAGGCCAGTCTCTTCCTTGGGGAGTATCCGGCTGCCTTTGAACAGACATAAACGCAAAATAAATTTACACATTAGTTAAGATTGTTGCAGCCGCAGATGCCAAAAAAAGGCAACTTACTTATAATACTTTATTAAATAATTATTACAATTAAATTATAACTAAAAGAGTGATCCCTAACTGATGTGAAGTTAATGAATGGTTTCCATGGGTCGGCCACCGATGAGGTGGTCGTTTTCTGCTGTCTTCGATGTTTCCGCCGAAATGATGTTGAAATCTTCCACCGTGTGCGGCACAGTGAAATAATGCTGTATGCACACTGGGTTTCTAATATAATTTATAAAATGATTAATTGGAACATTAAGGTGAGGGCACACTTAAATACTAGGGTTAGGCTAGTGTAACACATTATTACATTTATACATACAATCAATTACGCATAGCATTATACTTAAATCAACAATCGAACAACGAATCCTAGATATTATTAAATAGTCAATTTTTGTCAAAAAGAAGTTACGATATTTTATAATTAAAATATATATATATAAAGAGAAACGACAGAAATTTAAAGCTCCTATTAATGAAGCGTCGTATTAAAAGCATAAATTAAGAGGCTTAACTGCGATATAAGGTTTCCAATTACAGAATAATTTGAAGAATTTAAATAAATATTAACCAAAATATATTATAATGAGTTGTATATTTTGAAACATCAAATTTGAAACAAATCTTAATAACTTTAGTGTAGAGGGCAAAAGATAAGCGGAATCATTTTCAAGACTACCGAAGCCATAACATAAAGATTATGCAAGTGCTTTGCCCTCCTTCCTCCTCGTCCTCCATGGATCATCGGATACTTACATACCGCACTATGCGACGCCACGGCTGTCACTTACGCCAGTATTGTGTAAGCGAGAAGTACCACCCCGGTAGTGCCAGCCCAAATCGGCTACAAGCAGCGTGGCACCATCTCTTACTTGATAGTGAATTGTCTGATATCGGTTGTGAAGTGAAAGTGAAATTGTAATGGGTGCTGTGTGCTGAGCATCTGCGCATCTATGTGCTGATATTATATCGTTTGTATTTCTATTATGTTCCATACCTTTTATTTGTATTACAAAGTGATCGTATCATTTCTTAGTTTTATTTTCTATAAATATTATTGGACTCACTCATATTAAATAAAAATTATGACCAATATCTTGATAGGAAATAATAATAGTGTGGTATCTCCATAGGTAGTAAACAAAGTCACAGTTGGTAAGTCACTAGGGGTTAAATCAATTCCCAAACTCTAGATATTTGGATTTAGATATCGACTCCAGATCAGAAGATTGCGTGTTCAGATCACGTCAGATCACGTCCGTGTCTCCAAATGTGCTGTCTACGTCCTTATAAGGTGTGGAGTATTGGATATACCATAGATTTAGAATGTACAAGATACACAATGTCAGAACAGAGGCGAGACAAAAAATATTTGACAAAGGTCAGAATTACTACAAAAACACATATGTGACTTTGATTAAGCGGGTGGCTCTGGCCTCTTAGTATACTCGCTAAAATAATGATCTGACATTATGTACTTCATGTACTGTCCATTTTCTTTGCCGATGATTGGAACTTAGTTTGAATGTCTCGCTCCCACGATTTGTACATCTTTCACGTAGTGAGAACAATTCTAAATCTATGGGATATACAAATAAAACTTGCAATGACATGTCTATTTAATCAAGTTACGAATTAATACTCATCTACTTATGATCGTTACAGAGTATTTATACAAATGCCCTGTAGCAGGCACATAGTATTAGTACATCAATATTGCTTGGAATAAGTTTTACACTTTTATAATCAAATCATTTTAGCTTATTTGTATAAATCATCTTATTCATTTCAGCCATTGAGGAAAATTTATTGTCCGCTTAAAAAGTAGCAATATTTATTATTAAATTTTATAAAAGCGTCGGTAAATCGGTGACACAATTTTTTTCGTTGAACACTTTGTATCCTAATTTATGCTTCTCGAGCTCGGAGTGGTGAAAGGGAGATTTTATTAAAAAAGTTCAGCAAAGCCTTGGCATACGGCCATAAAATAAATTGCTACAATTACACCAACCTAATAACACTACGTCGTTGAATCTCCAACTTCTAAATACCCATTTTGAAATTACCTCGCAGATTATGGAGCCAGACACGCATATTCATCAAAGTTATTACACTTTTTGCACGCAGTGAACTGAAAATTCTTTCTACAAATTTAATAAATAATATAATAATATTTTGATGTTACCCGTGTTTGTCTGCTAAGGCTTTAACTTTTACACACTTACAGGCTTTAGTTTATATTATTTTGATGATGGTTCAATTTTTTTAATTTTATAAAACTGTCCTTGACATTGATAGGTTAAGTTTTTCTTCTTTTCTCGGCAAACCCAGAACTAAGTCTGTGAGTCTGCGAAGATATTTGAACCGTGCGGGCTGAACCTATACCCCTCTCATCAGAAGATGCGCTTTTTCGCATGGGGTAACAGGCGAAGATGGGTACCTTAGCCCATAGTACTATCCCAAAGTTGACGAGCTTCTTCCGGGGCGTGAGAAGAAGGAAGTGGAAGAGACGTCGCGTCGTGTCCCTTAGGGTTCTAACTTTCCGTTGAAGTGACAAGCAATTTCGGAATCAGAGCATTTACTACTTGAATAAAATTGTAATAATTTCAAATGTAATAATGTACTGCACGCACAGCCTTACGTTTCCCGTATAAATCCTAAACAAATACAGACATAACTTTACTAAGGCGCGCAAGACATTTATTCACATGGAAGCGCAAAGTCCAAGTTCAAACATGACGTCGTAACAAAGGATATTTGTTAGAGGTAAATATGATCGCAGTAACATAAGGGTCCATTGTTGTACCGCGGCTCGCCAATTTGCATAGCGAAGGTGTATGAGGGAACAAAGCGTAAGTAAGATTTATCTCCTTATAACTGCGCGCGTTTTATTAAACTTCAAATTTAGGTAACTCGAGATAAAGTGATGTGAATATACGTTCGTTTGAAGGTTACTAGGATTATGTGATATTAGCTGTACTCAGGAAACCGTTCATGTTCTCTATTAAATTTAAATAGTCATAGCTTTATTAACCATCTTTTTTTATTTCGATTACAGGTAATTATCATCATAGAATGCCACGCTCAAAAACATCCAAGATCCAAAACAAACATCACATCCAACAAATAAAATCACAGTTAGATCACTATGCTGAGCCACTAGTATTTAGTCAGATAGAGCGACGTGAAATATTCAGGTCGAGACCGGTGATATTAAATTCTGTAATTTATTTCACGATGGTTTTATTGGAATAATAAATTTCTGCCGTTCTCCACTCTCGAGAACAGATCTATATTGGGTTTGAATAATTCTATTCTCTGAGAACGTCTGTTAGGTCATGACCATTTACGTAACGAAAGTAGCACTTCTTACATGCTCCGCTTAAAAGACTCCCCCTATGAAGCAAAGTATATATGCCTTACATGGCCTGTATAAAATTTACAGTATGTTAAATAGTCATCATCCACACAGAGGGCACATATATAGAGGGCATTGTACATACAAATACGTCCACGTGTGACAATGATGTTACTTCATCAATATCATCATTACCATAAGCATAGACATACGTCTGCGACAAGCTGAGCAATCGAGAACTTAATACTTACAGATTAATAAATTTGCTTACTGCTGAGGGTCGTGACCCTAGACTGAGTCTTGCCAAGCTATTCAATCTTGTAGTTGTTTCATTTGTATAGCGACAGCTGTTTAATATGGCCGTATATTCTTACAGTTTAGATGAGATAATTTCATTTGGCTTATACATTTTCATGGAAACAAATTTTCATGGTTCTACCTGAGGGCTTAGAATATCCACCTAATACTGTGAGTAATGTGTGTAAAGTTAATAAATCAATCTATGGCCTGAAACAGGTCCCAGGTGCTGGAACAATAACTTCCACACAGTGTAACAAAAATTTGGTTTTGTGAAAAGCTTAGCTGATCTGTGTGTCCAAGTTGCTCAACTTAAAAGAGTTATATGTTATCTAAGCCTATATGTAGACGGTGGCCTTCTTATATCAAAAGAGGAGTTAGTCTTGAAAGAAGTGGATGGATGAATTGAAAACATATTTTGAGATAAAACTTGTAGTCCCTCTAATTTTGTGTGCATGCAAATATACAGAAATGAAAGACATATTTTTATTCATCAAAGTAAATACATTGAAAAACTATTGAATAAATTTAACATGGGCTGTGGGAGTTCTAATAGTATTCCAACAGATCCTCATGTTAGGCTCCAGAAAAGTGAGACAGTGGCTAAGAACAACCTACCATATAGAGAAGCAGTTGGATCACTCATTCACATAGCAAATGTAAGCAGACCTGACGTTATGTACGCGGTTAGTCGGGTAAGTCAGTTTCTGCACAATTATAATGAGTCACTGGAATGCTGTAAAGAAAATGTTGAAGTATATACGAGGAATCATTGATTTTGGTTTAAGTTATAAGTCTAAGGCACTGTCTTCTGATTTGGTTGGCTACTGTGATGCGGATTATGCCAATGATATAACGAGACGTTCTAGTATGACATGACATGTTTTTAAGAAGTGGAGCTGCAATAACACGGTCCAGTCAACGCGAGTAAACTGTAGCCTTATCAACCAGTGAGGCTGACTTTATGGCTGCCTGTGTAACCGCCAAAGAAACAATGTGTTTGAGACAGTAATTAGTTGATCTAGGAGAGTACAACAAAGTTCAGTGTGTCTAAATATTGACAATCAAAGTTCTATAAATGTGATTAAAAATAATGAATCTCACAAACGTTGTAAGCTTATAGACATTAAGTATAACTTAGTGAAAGAAAAGTATAATGAAAATATTTTTTTTTTAGCTATGTAAGTACAGATCATCAGTTTGCTGTTATTTTTACAAAACCATTATCTAGAGATAGATTTTAGTTGTTGGGAGATAACATTGGTATATATAATTTAGAATCCTAATATTTTATTCTAAATTAATATTGTGTTTTGAAGGAATGCTCTAATTTGAAGGAAGTGTTAAAGTAATTATATTGTATCTGTGTTATAGTTAAATTTCGCGCCTTCCATCTCATGTTTTATCTGTAACATAAGTCAAGTAAAGGTCTCTACTCTGTGAAACCTGTACCGTGAATATGCAAGTTTAAAAGCATTCTAATAAAAGTTAATTAATGAGCATTTCTACTTATTTAATTATAACAAAATTAATAACAAAGTTAAGTTAGTTAATTATTTAAACAGCCCAAGGCCATATACACCAGTATTTCTTCAAGTGCACGTATTTTAATAATACAATTCAGGTTTTATTATAACTCTCATTAGAACGTTTGAGGAATAAAAACTTGTAAAATACAGAAGAGAGAAAAGGAGCTCGAAACTAATCATAATACCTACCTCATTATCATTATCATCATCAGCCTATTGCAGTCCACTGTTGGATACAGGCCTATCTTTTTGCACGCCACTGGCCTCCATCTCATTTATCATCAATTATCATATTCTTCATGTTTCTGTCAAAATATAATACCTGTGAATATTACCTGAATTACACACTCACATGTACACGTTAATTCCTAAACGGTAACACGAAAAAAATTTAATAGAAAGTTCGATCGAAAAAATGTACCTTTGTTCAACATTTCGGTCAGGTTACACCAGCCGCGATCACGAGCCAACTGACGTGACGAGATGGCAGCTGCTGTTTCTGGAGACTGATGCGAAACACTACTCCATTACAATAAACTAAACTGATTCCCATTACGTTAAAAATAAGTATAAAACGTTCGAAACACTACGACACACACAACTTACTGTATCCGCGGATTGACTCGACGGTAAATTCCGAGCCTTAATTATATTGTACTCAGCCTTAATCGTATACTATGAACGAGCAATTCTTCTATATTAACTTCTCGGTAACCTGAATCTTGGAAACGACTCCAACGGTTTTTATAAAATTAAGGATGCAGGGGTTTCGGAGGCGATAAATCGATCTGACTAGGTTTTTTTATTTAGGAAATGCTTTTTTATCGAAGTTTTCAGGCATTAAAACTGCTAAAATATCATTAGAAGGTAGGTATATATATCATAGGTAAATTTCGCCATCATCTCTAAGGTGTCAATAGCACAGGTAAGAGAGCAGTCCCCCTCGGCGGATCTACACCTTGTCGTGCTGAGGGGACTTAGTAACCGTAGCCAAACCACCACAGTGAAGCCAAGAGGGATCCCAGGTGGGGAGGTTCCAAGTGGGCTTGCTGGTGGGCCCGCTCTGGATGCATCGGAGGGGGATGCGGGGGCCCTCCTTGTCCTCAGCGGCCGTTAAATGGTTGGCCCCTGGGTAGCAGTCTCGGGGTTGGTCCGTCACCCAACCAATGAGACCAGCCAATGTTGTAGGTCCTCCACCCGTCCCTCTGAATTAGCAGATGGTGGCGTGAATTAGTACCACCGACGTGGCGTGCTCCGTTGGAGCATTGGGACTAGAGGTCAGGATAGGACCCTGATTCCATTGCACGGTTTCAACGTTGGAGTAGAGAATGTTCAAAGGCAGCCCGACAGTCCCCAAGGAGGAGAAGTCTGGCCTTTTGACCGAGGCCAGCCTGTCGCTGGAAAGGCCCTGCTGCTTGTAGATCCGGGGCCCTCCAATTATAGCGGCTGACGGCAGGGGTATAGTCGGTAAGGGCAACCCAATTGCCGAGCCGGACACTATACTAGGTTGAGCCACCCGGGCTTCTGGGTAGCGTACGTAAAGGTCCACACTAGATTGATTGGGCTTATAAATATTAATTATACCAAAAGAACATTTTTTTAATTTCTATTTGTCTGTTCTGCTTACAGGCCCAATAGAAAAAATAGCGAAAACAATTTTAATACAATTTTCACTCAAAGACGAGGGAGCTTATGTGGCTGGATATTGACTATATTTTATTCTTGAAAGTTAAGGTATTTTATTCCCAATTAAGGTCCGGTTGTGCACGGGTGAGGCCGTGGCTCGTTAGTAATCCTCCTAAAAATGATAAATTATTTTTATCTACTAAAACTTTGATGCATAAAACTCCAATAAACTATGTCAGATTATGTCTAGATTTTTTAAAATTCTTTATATTGGTACTTAGTTTGAGGCAATACTGAGCTGTATTGCAGCTGAACAGCATAGCTGTCACTACGTCGCACAGTGGAAAAAAAGGCGTGTTTTGGCCTAAAAATCCATAACTTTTTTATTTGTTACGATTAAGCTGTGAAATTTTCACATATTATATAAAGTAGTATACTCGTATAAGGTTTCAAATGAGATGTATTTTAATATAATTAATTTTAATATACTGTAATAAAAATCAGTGAATTTACAAAATGATTATAAATAATTTTATTTCTTTAACTATCTACATAATATAACACCTAAGTTGTACAAAACATTTTTATCAATTTCTTAAAACAAAGATGAATAAAAAAAATAAGGAGAAAGATGAATAAATTAATTGAATGAATTATAAAACAAAATATTCTAGAAAATATTTTTAAAAATATAATGTACATTGAATAATCGTTAGGCTTATCAAAACATGTATTTAAATATATTATTGATGCGTTTTTATTAAACTTGAGTAGCTTCAGGATCTGTTATTAATTCGTTGACTTTCAGAAGGTCTAGGGTATCCTCATCCAGCTCGTTCACGTTTTTGATGTATGGTTTTCGAATGCTAGTAATATTATAGGGATCTGAAGTATAAAGAAGGGTATGAAAGACGTCTTCATTAGTAGCTGATCGGGAACACTTTCTAGCATGATGTAGGCGAAATCGTTTGTAATCCTTATTACGGGATTCTTGTGCGTCTTCTGAAAGTTCACCAATAGGAAGCACTGCAAAATGTTTTATGATATTTTCGCCATGTATAAAAATTTTATGTACTGATGATGGCATATAATACCATTCATAATTAGTAATATAAATTCTGGCAGTTTCCATAGCATACCTGCCAAATTTTACAGCATCTATCGTTACACCCGATGAAAGAGCCTGCAGAAGTATATAAAGTCGTTTAATCAAATTAACATCTACTCCTGTAATTTCAGCAGAGCAGCTTGAATTGTAAAAAAATCTTCTGGCTGTATTTCCGTCATTAGCATTACCAGTACCTTGTCGTGGTTGGTCGATAATTAATCCTAGTTCGTCACGAAAACGTTTTTGTACCTGACTTTTCTTCTCTTGTTTCAGCCGTTTCTTTTCTTCGCTGTTAGCTGACCATGTTTGGAAAGAGAGGTTGTAAGATATATGTAAAACCATTTTCATGCATCGAATCCAAACATGTAATGTAGACAGTCCATATTGAAAAGCATCTTCATTTTCAGGCCTCGCAGTCACTTTAGTCAAATCATTCATTTGTCGTGGAGTAGCTCCACATATTGTGCACGTGGAATCGGAAGGTGTATCTGTTAATACCTGAGCTACTTTATCATCTATCATAGTAAGAAAGAGTTCATGCTTCACTTGAACCCCTCTACCATCACTATAAATTCGTAATAAATAAGAAAATACATAAACGCTTTATATACAATTTGAAATGTAAGGGTGGTGTGCATCTAGTTGATAAAAAAATGCACACGTATAATTATAATGGAATGCAAAATGATAAATACTGTATTATCAATATATTATTCATAATAATTTACAAAACACACCGCAAACATTGATATGTGTAGGAAAATATATAAAACCGCAACAGATAGCGGTTTTCCGTTTCTCACACTTTTACACATAACTCCAAAATTAGCAAAAACTAGTAGTTAATTTTTATAAATGTCTTTTATGGATAACCATGCTACAAATCACTATCAAATACAGGACGTGGGGAGACGTGGGTAACAGTCAAAAGTCTCGATGAACTTGTTTGGCCGCATTTTATTTAGATATTTTTTTCATGTAAATTTTAAATAAAACTTATAAATATTATAAATGCATTAAAATCTACAAAAGATAATCTTTTCAGAAATTTATATCTATTCCTACAAAATTTTACATTGAAATCACTTTGAAAGGGATGAAATGAACAGACATTAAATGGGTATTTGTAGGAACAATAAGTTTGTCGCATGACTATTAATTTATTTTAGCTAGTATATATATAATTCATTCACGATAGTTTAGTTTAAACCTTAAAGTATAAATAGTAAGAAAAAAAATATGGCAATAGCGACACTGAGAAAAACCATTTTTGATCTGTCGTTGTTCTACCATTTTCCATAGTGCGTCGGTGGCATGTGAGCTTGAGATACCTACCCGGTCAGCCTGATCCGCTACAATTCGGCATAGCACTACCTATTACGTTCAACTTCCAAAATATAGGTATAATACTTTATTTTGATTAATGACGAATAGAGCAATAATAGTCTGTTTCACAAATCTGTCTTACCTCTCTGTTAAAAGGGATGTAAATAAAATTATTATTATTACTTTCTATAATTTCTTCATTAATAACGATGCAGTAGGTACTTAAATATATCGAAAATTTACTATTAAGCAAAAGTAAAAGAATTTAATAAAATCTTAATACTTTTTATTATAAAATACACTTGACGAAATAACAAATTAACTCTACTTACGTACTTAAGATTTACGGAAAACATTAATTGAAATTAAATATGATTTTTTGATTTACAATGAGTATATTACAAAATTTGCCGCTGCAGTAGATAGCGATTGAACATTCTGTGAACAAAATTTTTTTTGTTAGCAAGAATATAACGAAACATAATGGATATGTAATACTAGCTGGTGCCCGCAACTTCCATCGCGTAGCGTAGTTCTATTATAATTAAATTTTCTTTCAAATTTTCAGATCCGTCGGGTAAAGTATAATTAGGTACGGAATTTACCGTAGGAATTAGCAGTTTTCCCACAGTAAAAGTATTCTATATGTTGGCCAAGCTTAGCATCTATAAATCACAAAAGTTTCATTCGAATCCGTCCAATAGTTTTGAAGATTACCCTGGACAAACTGACAAACGGACAAACGGACAATCAGACAGACAAAAAATTCAAAAAACATTGAAATGTGTTCTAATATTTTTTAATTAATTTTTCATAAACATATTCAACTAGCTGCGCTCCGTGGTTGCACCCGCGTAAATTGAGATCCCGTGAAAAATAGAAAATCGTCCCATGGTATCCCATAGGAATATTTTTTCGTATCCATCTCCTGTGTTAGTCCAAGTTACTCTTTATGTGTGTGCCAAATTTCATGAAAATAGGTTTCGGTCGGTTCAGTTTTTGCGTGAAGGAGTAACAAACAATCTAACAAACATACAAACTTTCGCATTTATAATATAAGTAAGATGTACAAACTATGTAAAAAAAAATGTAAAATGATATTATAATAATTGAATTTAATTTCAAGGCATAAATTAATAACAATATCACATTATGAAATTGGTAATATAGTTTACCAGTATGCCTTTGACCATGTAAAGCGCGCAGAGTATATTCAATCGGGCCAATATATTTCCATCTTTTTTTGCACGAAAAAAATTCTGACAAGTTTTTTTTTTTTTTTATATAGGAGGGCAAACGAGCAGCCGGAGCCATTTTTATGACTACCGACGCCCACAAACATCCGCATAGAGGCTATACAGATGCGCTGCCCTCCTTTCTCCTCCCACCTCCATGGGCCACCGGCTACTTACACACCGCACGAAACGCGACAGCACAGCTGTCACTTTACACCAGTCTCGTGTAAGCTATCAAAGTAAGCTAAAGCTAAGTTTTCAAAGCACATAGAATTACAAATTGTTTTATATGACGATCGTTTTCAATTCCTTAGATCTTGAGCGAGATTTAAAATAGCCATCTGTAATGTGTATTACCTCATTTTACTTACAGTGCAACAGTTTGTCGTTACAACTTATATAAATTTAAAAGGTGAACATTAACATTAAAAATACTTACCAATCACACTTTTCAACTGGTATACAAACTCCACTATCATCTCTGAGATAGCCCATTTTACATTCACAGGACGGCTTGCAACAATTGGTTACAATTAAAGGGCATGGTGGCCTGGTTTTCAAATCCGAGCACTCTTTGTAACAAACCTCCGAGCTACATTTAAAGAACTTTTCATTTGGATATGCACACTCTGAAAATTACCCATATTTATTAGGTATCATGTGATATTTGTCTTTATACGAGGGTCACTCTAAAAGTTTTTAAAACTGGCCACTTGCAAACAATATAATAAAAAAGTAAGTTCGAAATTTGAAAATGGAACTCTTTGTCATATTATTGAATATGGATTTTATTTTTTTGTCACGTTTACGTTTTGGCGGCAAATTGAAATTGGCTGTGTCACGTCTGCATGAATTTAACGAGAGAAAATTTTCGTGCAATGATTTTTTATGACTTTCGATGTCATTTAAGTCAACAAGAAAGTTATGATAGACTTCGATTGACCTTTTACGATGAAGCCCCATCTCGTGCCACTGTTTACAACTGGTTTAATGAGTGTAAGCTTAGTCGCACTAATCTCACCGATGATCTGCGTGTAGAACGGGCTTCTACGGTGACGACTGAAGATAACATCAGTGTTGTGCGGCGTATGATAGAGACTGATAAAAGAGTGATCTATCAGCAGATTTGGACAAGCTTAGGGATCGGTATGAGTTAAGTCCACAAAATCCTCCATGAACATTTAGCTGTCAGGAAGCTTTGTGCCCGGTGGATACCTCATAATTTGACCGAAGCCCAAAAAGTCCACCGTGTTGATTGGTGCCATGAAATGGTTCAAAGATTTGACGGAGGTGGCTCAAACGTTGACGTACTTACAGGTGACGAATGTTGGATTTACTGTTATGATCCGGAAACCAAAAGACAGTCTGCTCAGTGGGTATTTCCTTCCGAAGAGTTGCCAACTAAAGCGAAGAGAGGTCGAAGCGTTTGAAAAAAGATGGTGGCCTCGTTTTTCGAAAAGACAAGTTATTACGCAACAACTCTTTTAGAAGACCAAAAAACAGTTACTGCAGAGTGGTACACTAACAATTGTTTGCCACTTGTCTTGGAAAAAGTTCAGGAGAAACGACCTCGCAGTAGGATCCTCCTTCATCACGACAATGCCTCGTCGCACACCACAAGACAAACTATCGACTATTTGGCTACATCAGACGTGGAATTACTTAGTCACCCGCCGTATAGCCCCGACCTCTCACCTAGCGATTTTTATTTATTTCCGAAAATAAAAGAAAAACTTAAAAGAATACGTTTTACAGACGCCGAGGAAGCAGTGACTGCGTTTCAGAAGGCCGTCAAAGAGACCTCTAAAGACGAGTGGTCAAAATGCTTTTCTCAGTGGTTCTATCGAATGCAGCGATGTATCGATGTAAATGAACACTATTTTGAAAAGATTATTGTAAGAGGTAGTGCCACGCTGTTTTGCGGTGTGTAAGTAGCCGGTGGCCCATGGAGGTGGGTGGAGAAAGGGGGGCAGCGCATCTGTATAGTCTCTATGCATATGTCTATGGGCGTGGGGTAGTCATAAAAATGGCTACAACTACTCGTTTGCCCTCCAATACTATAAAAAAAAAAAGATATAATAAAACTAATAACTTGCTAGTTTGCTCAGTTTTTGATTTTCTAAGAACTTTCAGTTTGACCCTCGTAGTATAAGAGCAAACGAATATAGTATACGAGCAAACAATCGCCTATTAATATTCACATAATTGTCATCAAAATATTTTTTCCTCTTCGTTTCATTAGTCACCGGAAAACGCATAAGCAGTATAAAAGATAAATCTGAACACTACCTCTTACCAAAATATGCTAATTAGCCTAATCTGATACAGATTACCTAAAGGTGAATCCAATTAGTACTTCTGATAATCACTTAACTCACTCCTATCGTCCGTTATTATTAAAACTATCATAGCCACAGCTAACAGTAAATAGCTTTATTATATTTTTAGAACTAGAGGCTTAGCTTGTTTAATTTTCTATTGGTCGACCGCGGATCGATATTCGATATCGATTATAAAAACAATCCATTCGACTTCGAATACAAAGAGTATATTTTTGTAAATAAAGTTTTAGCACACACGAGACTTTTAGACGCGGCGATTAGTCGATTAGCTATTTAGTCGCTATTTAGAAGCTGAATACAGCGGCTAGACGCGGGGAGCGGAAACTTCAAGACGCTAGGCGCAGCGATTTAGTCGCTAATATATCTCAATTAACGTCTAAATGTAGTCGCTAGATCGCGAGACTGCATCCATGCAGTCGCACGACCTTACTGCGACTGATCGCAAGGAGTAGCTAAGTACTGCATCAATGCAGTCGCGAAATCGCCGGTCACCGCGTCTAAAGTATCGTGTGTGCTGTCGCCCTTTAGAGCATTTTTAACGTAAAGGTTTTAATACAAGGTTTATACAGGCGAGAGGCATAAATTAAACCACATATATTATAATTGCCTACAGCTAATCCGAAACTATTAAAAATAAGTTTACGACAAGTATACGAAAATACTTTTTTCAAACATGTTAAACAGCGAAAAAACATAAACATACTTTGTACCGGCTCGTGCAGCGAACGGCAACATCGTACGGGGATAATGACCACAGCCAGTCGGCGATACAGCATGTACGAAGTGAGAAAAAACTTTAAAAATTCCTGTGGCTAATTTATTGCTCCGATTGATTTGATTTTTGTTGTGTAGCCTGAAAATAATACATTAAATGTATGGTTTCATGTAATGCCTCTCGCTTGTATCGACCTTGTATAATCCCATTATAGACGTAATGACGTATCTTAGAAATGAAACTCTAACTTTCGGTGAAAGTTATATAAAAATCCAGCTATTCCAGTCCAGCTATTATAGATTAGCAAGTAGAAACATAATAACAGACAAGTAAAATAGAAATAAAAAAATGGTTGGTTTGTTATACAGGATGAAATCTAGGTCGTTTTCGAAAAGCAAATTTTGAATTGTATATCAATAAGAGAACCTAAGTACGTAGTTAATTTAAAACCTCTGGCACCGACCACGTGCACGCTGCGTGTTTTTGAAGCGTTCAGGAACGTCCGCGGTAACCGAAATAACGCAATTTTTTAATAAAATCGATAATAATATCATACTCGATTTCAAACAGTGAAAAACAATTGTAAAGGTATACAATTGATAATACTACGATTATTACTACGACTCATTGATAATTTAGTTGCATCATCTACACAAAATCAAAAGTGCCAATCCCTAGAAAGGCGCCACGCACGCGGAATGTTTAGCCAACCACATCATTGCGTCCGGGAGTCAATCATAAACACGCAGTAACCTGCATAGTCTTTTGACTTACGTAAGCAATTCTTTTATTCATATTTTAACCTATGTCCTGCCATATTAACTCATCATCTTTGGGTGAAAGTAACATCAAAATCGGCCCAGATATTCCAAAGATTACCATGTAGAATCAGAATAACAGAAAGGCAAAATAGAAATTAAACAGGGTTTGCTTTGGTACTAGAGTCCAAATAATAACACATGGCACCCGAAAATACAAGCAATTGTAACAAAATGAAAATAGTAAGAGGTAGAGTGCCACGCTGTATGCATGCGTGTAGCCGAATTGGGCTGGCACGACTGGAGAGGTACCTCTCGCTTACACGAGATTGGTGTGAAGTGACAACTGTGCTGTCGCGTTTCATACGGTGTTCGTGAAAATGGCTCTAATTTCTCGTTTGCCTCCTTACACTATAAAAAAAATCTTCTGTCAGTAAAAATCGGCCCAGCTGTTCTAAAGATCATCATGTAGAAACAGGCAGAAATAAAACAATGGTTGTTTTGGTTTTAGAGTTGTAATAATAATACTTGGCACTTGAAATATTAAGCATTTCTTCTACACATGTTTATCAAAAATCTGTTATCAAAAGTTACTGAAACTGTAATTTAATTTGTTTTTTCTTATAGGTATTTTTTGGGCAAATATTTTTTTGTATTATTTATCATACTCGGTTCTAATTTCTTTTATATTAGAGGTATTAGAGCTAAAATTGAAGAATTGTATTTGTCATTGTGAAATCTGATTATGACGTTATTATTTTCACGGATACATGGCTAAATGAAATTGTTTTCGATCATGAATTTGTGTATGAATTTATTTTATTATATTGTTTTCGCCAGGACCAGACATGGTGATAAATAATAAATCATCAAGTGAGGTGGTGAGGGTTTCAATTCAAATAGGTATCAATAAATATATAATTAAACGTATGTTTTATACCCCACCAACCATAGATACTGCGTACACAGATGAATTCTTAAAAATATGTCAACTCTCTATCATAATAAAGTCTCAACAAAAATCGTTGGAGGTCCTTATCTGTCGACCGTCGTCATTAACTCACTCATGCGAAGTGTATTGGAGTATTGTATTCCAGTCTGATATCCGACATGTAGAGCACACATCGACCGATTAGACACGTGCAAAAGCGTTATCTTTATCACTTAAATAAACGCAAAACTTTAGACATGGTTTTCCTATATGAAGTATTTAAGACCTCATTGAAGCACTGGTGATATTTGAACGATTGAAATTTAGCGTACTTAGTGCTGGTGGATTGCAAAATCGAAAGTCGTTTCATTTTCCTTTATGCCGCAAAAGAGTAAACCAATACGCGTCAATCTATCGCATATGCTTGTTCCTTTTCCACACAGTTTCAAAGAAACAAAAACAATCTAAGCGTAGCGATACGTAAAATTTGATGTTGTCTGATTTTCTTTTTTTTTTCTCTGCAATTTCTATGAAATATTGTAGGGAGTTTCTGGGACTTAAAGTCAATCTAGATAAATTTTATTCATAGAAAACGTTGTTTTATCCCTGTTTTTCAGATTCTATAAAATAATTTTAATGTAAAGGTAAATTTTAATATCATATTGAGGTTATACCAACTCAGCTGAGGAATCAAACAGTAACGAAACTAGATAGAGATATAATTCAATTCGCAAATTATTAAAGTTTATTTTGTGACAATAAGTATTAATGTGTCCCATTTAAGCATCCAATTCTTATCTAAGCGCATAAAAATATATAATTTTGTATTATGCACATATGTATAAAATTGTGAAGTTGCAGCTTAATCTGTAGAGGATGTTCGAATATTAGAATGTGGTGCGCCGTGCATAATCAATCGCTACGCACCATTTGATATAACAACAAATTACTTACTGACTGGTCTTTCGTATAAAGGCGTTCCCATAAGAGAAACCACTAGAGAGAATAAGACGAAAACTAATTTGTGATCCATTTCGTAACACTCGATAAGACTCCCACTTAAAACAGAGCACAGAGATCAATTGTCCCAGTGTGACCAGTCTACTTACAATTTCATTATCCAAATGAGAGTGCAGTGATAAGTTTATATTACGTATTTTAAAACTCCGTTCGATATAATAAATATAAATCGTACGCATATAATATGATGTCACTTCTATTGTTATCTGAATAATGTTTAATATGTTGATCAACGCCTTAAATGTGTTTATAATAATAATAATGTGTATTTGTGGAACTGTGATATTGAATAACAATGACTGTGAAATAGAAATTATTAACACTTAATTATAATTTAACATTTAATAGGTATAACCTATCTTTTTATTTTAAAAGACAAATAGCAAGTTTGCTATACTCTTATATATTTTTAAGTACAGCCAAGTGTTTGGCTACCCAGATCACTGGTTCTTTTGACCAACACACTGACATTGTTAATGACTTGGAATATGTTCCAAATAATTATTCTTTTAATTAGATTTAATGACAACAGAGGCGCTCGCTGGCACTACCTTATTATCAAAAGAGAAAATGCACAATGTAAATTTAAAGACAAATAATAACCAATCTTGCTCAATAAATGTAGTGCATCAAAACTTACAAGGTATGTACGGTAAAGATTTAGAAATTGATTTATTTTTGAAATGTCAAGATGTAGATATACTTTGTATTACTGAGCATTAGTTAAAAGACTATGAAGTTATGTTTCAATTTAAAAATCACCAGATAGCCAGTTCGTTCAGTAGAGAGAAGCCATACGTGGTGGCTCATTAATAATAATTCATAATAATATTAAGTTTAAAGAACGTAAAGACATTGTGAGTCTCTCTATTGAGCGTACAATAGAAGTAGCCTGTGCAGAAATAGGAGATTTCATCTTACTGAGCATCTATCGTCCACCAATCCATTCATCAATATTGTTGGTGATTTGTCTAAAGGCAGTCTAAAACACACGTAACGGTTATCTTACATAATGGTAATGGGTTATATGATTTATTTGAACAAGTTATCGACAAAGTATTAACTAAACTAAGTGCATCTAACAAACATTTAGTAATTTATGGTGACTTTAATATCAATTTATTAGATAACAGTCCCATCACAGTTAGATTCACTACTTTGTTTAAATCATATAACTTAATAAATCTTTTCTTTGAACCAACTAGATTAAGCGAAACATCTGGAACATGTATAGATAATATTTTTAGTAATGTAGCTCTTATACAAAAGAAAATTATAAGCCTGTTAAGCTCTGATCATTGTGGACAAATGGCCATATTTCATAATATTGACAAAATAAACAAAGCTTGTAAAGAAAATATTACATGTATACCAAGTAATTTAAAACGGATTGAAAGATTTAGAATTAATATAATAAACAATATTCATCTAATTAATCAATATAATAGTCCAGATGTGGCTTTTAGTAAACTTTTTAAGTTAATAAGAACTAACTATAATTCTATTTTTACATCTAAAACAGTCAGATCTCAAACTGAGAAAAGCAAATTTAGTGAGTGGGCAACGACAGGAATTTGTAAGAGTAGGCAAATATTATATGAGCTTTATAATGAAAAAACATATAATCATAGTGTATCTTTTAAAAATTATGTTAAAAAATATTCAAAGATATTTAAACAAGTAGGTATGTAATACAGCTAAATCTTTGTATATAAGAAATAAAATTATAAACTCGAAAAATAAAGTAAGGACAATTTGGAATATAATAAGTAGTGAAACTGGAAGAGTAAAAAATCGCTCTTCTGATTTTTGTCTTTGTATCAAAGATAAATTAGTTAAGTCTGACGAAGAAGTTGCGATGGTATTTGAAAATTTTTTTGCGGGTATTCCAATTTCAACTACTAAAAACTTGATATCCTCTCTTGCCGCTGCTGAATCATTACTTAAAAAGTGTATAAGGAAATGTGATGTCAATTTTAACTTTCATGAAACTGAGCCCCAAGACATTATTTTGGCTTTTAAAATGTTAAATATTAAGAACACTGCTGATTTATGGGGTATATCTTTAAAAGTTCTAAAATCAATTATTGATATAATTGTTCCTAATTTATCTTTAATATTCAATTAATGTATAAAATATGGAGTATTTCCTGACTTAATGAAGCACTCTAAAGTTTTGCCTCTTTTTAAATCCGGTTGTACAAGTGATCCATCTAACTATTGACCGATATCTATACTACCGGCTCTCAGTAAAGTATTTGAAAAGTTAATTCTAAACCAGTTGCAGTATCATTTTAATTCTAATAATTTATTACATGACAAGCAATTTGGTTTTACAAAAGGACGCTCTACTACAGATGCTGTCAGTTTAATTACTTCTATTTTTGGGGCGTGGGAGGACTCGCAGGATGCGCTAGGTGTGTTTTGTGACCTCTCCAAAGCCTTTGACTGTGTACAGCACGAAACATTAGTCAGGAAATTACACCATTACGGTATAGGAGGCGCAAGCGCTCAACCTCTTGACTTCATATTTAAATAATAGAACTCAAAGGGTTGAGGTAAATAAAAAGAGATCGACCGGCACTAAAATAGAATTTCTTTTCCTAATATATATAAATGAGTTGCCCTATCTAGTTAAAGATAATCACGAGATAGTCCTATTTGCCGATGATACGTCTTTTATTGTTAAACATAAGCGACAACAAATGAATTGTGACGAAGTAAATAGTACTCTCTCTATGATTGTACATTGGTTTAGTGTTAATAATTTACTACTGAATAGTAAAAAGACTAAATGTATGAAATTTACCGTACCTAATGTTAGACAGGTTCCAACCAATGTACTATTAAATGGTGAAACTCTAGATCTAGTGGATTCGACAATATTCCTAGGGATAACACTAGATTATAAACTGCAGTGGGGTCCCATATCACTAAACTTGCGAATAGACTTAGTTCTGCAGCATTTGCAGTTAGAAAAATTAGACAAATTACAGATGAATACACTGCAAAATTAGTTTATTTTAGTTACTTCCATAGCATTATGTCTTATGGCATACTGTTGTGGGGAAATGCTGCCAACATAAATGCTATTTTCGTGCTGCAGAAGCGAGCTATTCGGGCAATATATAAACTAGCCTTCTACTACGTCGCTTAGAGATAATTTTAAGGAAATTGGGATACTGACTGTTCACTCTCAATACATTTTAGAAAATGTTTTGTATGTATGAAAGAATATTATTGAATTCAATGAGAAGAGTGCTAATCATGATAGAAATACTAGGAACAGGCACAAACTAGATGTACCATTTCATAGACTGAGCAGAGTAAAGAATTCCTTTAGGGGTCAATGTATACGCCTCTGCAATAAGATCCCAGAAAGCGTTCAAAAACTTTCAATCAACAAATTTAAAAAAGTAGTTAAGGAACGCTTGTGTGATAAGGGATATTACAAAGTAATAGATTTTATGACAGATACCACACCTTGAGAATAGTACCCTCCTTCCAGGCTACTTCTATACAAAAATAAATGTAAATTATATTTTTTAATGTATATAAATGAAGAATGTATAATGAAGAAATGAAAGAAGCCCGCTGAGTTTGTTTCGCCGGTTCTTCTCAGGACAGGGCTAGAGTTGAACCGGTGCAATAGATGGAAATTTTTGACGTTAAAAAGCAATTTTTTAAATTCTATTTTGAATAAAAATATTTAGATTTTTGTGACTGCCTTGTTGTGGTAGCACGTTTGACAACAGATATGATGTCCCTGGTTCGAATCCCGGGTCGGATCAAAATGTATTACTGGAATTTTTCAATTTATAATAAATAGTCCGAAGTTGTGAAGTTGTCGATCTTACACCCTTAAAACTAAAGATTAAAATAAAAATCCAAATAAAGGTTATATGGATATTGATAACTCTAAAAGAAATTTGAATTCAAATTTAGCGTAGAAATAAAATATGGTACGGAAAAGTATTCAGACCAGCAGAATATTAACACGTATCATGAAATTTAAATGTATATATATTAGATACTGTATAAACCCAAACTACAGTAAATCCTAAGATTTTCCAGTAAAACCTAAGATTTACCAACTTTTAATGGTAAAACTACGAAATGATATGAGATCGTCGTTTATTCCCATTTCACCATTCACTAAGATTTTACCTCAGTGGTAAAACTTGCGCTAATTTTGGAACCAACTACGACTCAGTCGATAGTAGTGTGACAAGATCATAACCCCTTAGTGCAGGTAAATCTAATTGTCGTTCCGTACAATCCATTCATCAATATTGTTGGTGATTTGTCTAAAGGCGGTCTAAAACACACGTAACGGTTATCTTACATAAATACCCCTATGGTTTGCGGCAGTAGACCGTTACGTGCCTGAAATGGCACAGGTATATCTGGAGGAAAAACGTTTGGTCCATAGACCGCGCGTTGTCGGCGTTGACCGGCCGTTGTTAGTCTTAGTTTCTGTGGAACGTGGTGAGAATATTAATATTTAATATTTTCTTGTTTTAAACTTTTAGAGTGTGATTAATTATCAGTTGGATGGGTTTTAGATTTTGAACTTAATATTTATTTTTAGTGTTGTAGACCTACTCATTTCACTACATCTAAAGAAAACCAAACTACTTATAAAATAAAAAAACATAGTCATCGTACATGTTGTTCTGGTTTTCGCCCAGTAGTTTCGGAGTAATCTCCGAATAATGTGTAATAAACAAACAGACAAACGGACACGGACAAACAGACAGGCAACAAAATAAATAACATTGAAAAGTGTGCCAATACAAATTTAACATCGCCCCCAATTAGTTTTGTGCAGATACACGGATTTTACTGTTTTATTATTTTATTTAATAAATTATATACTATATGTATATAATATATGTATATGTATGAAAATTTGTTTTTGGCAAAACAGCACGATTCAGAAAGTCTTTGATTCGTAGATTATTAATGTATTATTAATATAAAAATATAATGCAGCGTTGTGGAATGCCTGGCAAATTTTAACATTCAAAATTTTGGGCACGGACAAATTCCACGATGAATTATGAATAGAAAAATGCAAAAATATTATGTAACATAAAATAGGTACTAGCTGAAAATATATTTATCTGACTTTGCTCCACTGTTTCGTCTGAGTAAATTCAATTAAAAAAATATTTTTTCAGTGGTTACTGTATGAATAAGTAGTTAAAAATTAAAAAAAATGTATGCAAACTGTCACACTTATAATATAACTAGGACATTTACGTGTTTTTATATATTGCATCATAGCATCGTGAATGGATGTTGGAGGTAATACTTAAACCACACTCACAATACAGCTGGCAGTCAATAGAACATAAATAAAAATGTTGAACTTATGAACATCAAAGCTTGAACATAGGTGAGTAAAATTTACAATCACAATGGGGTTCATTCGGAGACTTGAGGGAGTGTGACACGGGTTATAAATGAAGGCCGCAAACCTACAGTACGCTATTGTATGTAGATTGTATTATCGTCCTATCTGTTCGATCTGCAACCAGCGCTTTCGCAGTGTGTAGATTTGATTAAGTAGATTTTTTATCTATAAGCGAGTGCCCTTGAGGCTTAGATCGTGACAGTGCTTGTATCCTTATATAATGATATTTTTGGTTTGGTCGGTTGTTGGGAGGTTATTGATAGCCAGGAGTTATCGTAATATATTACAGATACTAACAATTGAGAACAGGTTTTGTATCTTTGGGTAAGCATTACTGGCAACTTAATTCAGTTAAAAGCTTGATTATATTAATATGTGAATACAATTATTAATTATTGTCATTAAATAAAGTAATCGACTTCAAAACTAGCACTAACCAGCATAAAATAATCAGATTATACTTTTACATTGTAATTTGTTAGGAAGTAGGTACTCTTCCTTTCATAATTAGCCGATCATATTCACCCTTCCATAATTAGCTCATATACATAACATTACGTCAAGCATACGTATTAATTACGTGCGAATATAGAAAGTATATTATGAAATTATTCACAGTAACAACTAACCTAAAATATTGAATTCAAGAAAGCTGATGTTAAAACGATTACAAAAGTAAACATATAAATATAGAAATTGAATGATAAAGTAATCTTATACAAATGTTAGAAAACTGATGAGTATCTTTGTTTGGTTGTACGCAATAATCTCTGGGACGACTGGTCCAAATTGAAAAAATATATTTCAATGATAGATATTCCGTTGTCGAGATAGGCTATATAGTAGTAGCGTGATGGTATCATATGATACCATCACGCTACTACTATAAAAACAAAATATGATAATTAGGGGTACGTAAATTTCGTTTCTACGAAATAGATGCGATAAAAGCTAAATCTGCATTTTATTTGCGATAAAAGCGAAATTTGAAAATTAAATACTTTCGCACCTTTTTACGTTACGTGCTTTCAAATGCTGATCAGACGCGCTAACAATTATTACGTATATTGGTCGGTCAAGAAATTCCTGTGGATGTAATGCGAGTTTAGCTGCATCAAAATCTTGCTACCCTGGATTTGCAAAAGCAGCTGTTCAATGTCTCAATTGACCTGTCAATAGTGTTGATGCCGAGAGGTAATTTAGTATCTACAACATTGTCGTAACTGATCGCAGGCAAACAATGAAAGATGAAAATGTAGAAATTACACCAATGCTAGCCTTTAATTGAATTTTTAACACTGTATTTTTTTTTTGCGAAATAAATGCGAAATTTTCTATTTTGAGTTTTTTTAAATGCGAAATCACGATTTTTTATTTGCGAAATTTACGTACCCCTAAATTGATAATATAATCACTCGCACATATTCACGACAATACCTCAGGGGTATAATCGTAATTTTCATAAAATAAAATCACCTTCGACCTAATGTCTCCATTAAAAACATTTTGGCCCTAAATCATCTTACTAAGCACTAATAAAACAGTTTGCCCGTATATTTTACAGGCACTTAAGAACATGGCCGATCAGCGATTTCCTTTTTATATCCTTGGAGTACTGAGCTCAACAAGCGTCTAGTCGTTAGTGGTAATTTGAGGCGGGACCCGTCATCGTGTCCTGTATAAATATTGGCTTTACTTAATGTAAAATATACAACCCAACTGTATAAAAATTACAAATTTTTTTCAAATGTTTTTTTATAAAAAGATATACAATGTAATAATATTATATAACATGACTAGCGGCGCTCAAAGGCTTCGTCCGCGTGAGTTTTGACGACTTGAAAATATTACAATTAAAAGTTGTAACATGTTTACAAATAATTCAAAAAATCACTTCCAAAAAATACAGTGAACAGTCACCTGTTAAGCCGTTTCATAGGAATTAGGTTACCGCAAAAACTCGTAAAGCGGGTAGGTACTAGATAAAGGTAAGATAAGATAATTTTAGGATATGTATTATAGAAATACAAGATAAGCATAAAATCCACCTTTGGAAATGGGGGGTGTTCAAACACGCGACCTCTGACTAAACGTGTGTGGTATGCCCGCTTACAATACCACTGAGATTATCAGCCGTCAAATAGACAATATTATGAATTGTACTTTTTTTATTTCATTCTTATGAACTATATGACAACCATAGGCATAATATATAAATAGAAAGTATGTACTTACAATTATAGTTTCTCATTTGCTGTAGTCGAGTCTGACAAGTATATATACATGTAGTTATACAAACCTCAACCTTTTGCATACATTACCGTTGCTACATTTTCTCAATTCGGTATATGTTACCATCCAAAATAATAATAATAAAAATAGTCAATATGTAATAATAATAAATGAATTAGTAGTAATTGTAGCCACCAGGGTTTGGTTGAATCTTATCAGTTGTAGCCGACATGATATCGACTAGACCGGGTATGAACCGCTAAGGTTGGCTGGATAGTAGTAGTTCTAACCGAAAAGATACCGGCTACACCTAGTTTTACCGGAAACAATCGGCTAATTCAAAATTTAGGCTATACAGAGTGTCTACACCTAGATCTAACCGGCTAAAACTAGGTGCAGCCGCACTTCTTCTCTTCTTCTACTAAGTTTAAGGACGAAACAACTACTAAGTTTACACTCACACACACACTTAAGCCTAAAAACCACATACATCTATATGCAGGCGATGATTTAGGTATTTTGGAATTTCAACCCCGAAAAGGGGGTGAAGTTTATTAAATATGAGACGCGTGTGAGACTGTGGAGCACAACTAGTTACTTAATATTAATTATATGTTTAAGTAAATTAGCAGTAACACGTTTAGTTCGGTAACTAATATCTTATTAACCAGTGACACATTAGCTACGGTATTATGTTACTACTAACTTCATCAATTACAATTACTCAAGTCTGCTTTATATTACTCGCTATGCCCCGCGGATTCACCTGTGGTAAATTATATTATTATGGTGAACCATTCATTTTTTGGGTAAAAAGACAATAATATAAAATAATAAAAAGTAATTTAATGGGTACTTGAATATGAAACTGTGAAACTGATTAACAATGTTTTTCTTACATACGACACAACAACATTACTAACGGAGATCCATATATATATATAAAACTCAAACGTGACATAGCCATCTATCAACGCACAGCCCAAACCACTGGACGGATCAAGCTGAAATTTCAATTGGCATCCAGGTAGATGTTACGACGTTGGCATCCGCTAAGAAAGGATTTTTAGAAATTCAACCCCTAAGGGAGTGAAATAGGGTGTTGAAGTTTATATGGATTTCTTAGAAATTAACGTGGGTGAAACCGCGGGGCACAGCTAGTTATATTATTATATTGGAGATTATATTGTGTAAGATTCAATAAGCGCAAAGGTAATTTTGTTTTGTCAACTGTGTTTCAAAGTGAAGTTCAATACTTAGGAAAATATTACACTATTTTGTTAGTCAATTATATTGTTTTAAATATATTTTTTTAACTTAACTCGTACTCAATTGAAATTTTAAAATATTATTATTTTAAATAATACAAATTAGTTAATAAGCCACGTTATTAGCTAAATATAAAATAAGTATGTCTTTACCTACGCACAATTAAATGATAAGCAGATGCTGTCCTCTTCTTTGCGTAAAGAAGATAATAGCCTGTGCTTAGTTTTGTATGTAATTTTTAAGACGTTTTAGTTTTAGGAAAAGGTAGTGCATGCTTGCAGGCAGGCAAATTGGACCGGCACGACCGGGGAGGT
>LUGF01053128.1:68175-82127 GCA_001625245.1 Calycopis cecrops
CCCGTATATTTTACAGGCACTTAAGAATATGGCCGATCAGCGATTTCCTTTTTATATCCTTGAAGTAATGAGCTCAACAAGCGTCTAGTCGTTAGTGGTAATTTGAGGCGGGACCCGTCATCGTGTCCTGTATAAATATTGGCTTTACTTAATGTAAAGTATACAACCCAACTGTATAAAAATTACAAATTTTTTTCTAATGTTTTTTTATAAAAAGATATACAATGTAATAATATTATATAACATGACTAGCGGCGCTCAAAGGCTTCGTCCGCGTGAGTTGTGACGACTTGAAAATATTACAATTAAAAGTTGTAACATGTTTTACTACCAATTAATAAAATGACTTCCCTAAAAATACAGTGATCTGTTAAGCCTAGGAATTTGGTTACTACAAAAACTCGTGAAGCGGTACTAGATAAAGAAAATAATTTCAAGATATGTATTATAGAAATACAAAGATAAGCATAAAATCCTACTTTGGGGATAAAACACGCGACCTCTGGCTAAACGTTGGTATACCCGCATACAATACCTCTGAGATTATCAGCCATCAAATAGTCAATATTACGTTTTATATTTGTTTTACTTTCATTCTTATAAACTATATGACAACCACAGGCATACTATATAAATAGAAAGTATGTACTTACAATTATAGTTTCTCATTTACTGTAGTCGGGTCTGACAAATATATATAGTCATACAAACCTCTTGGGGTCAACCCCTTGCATACGTTCCCGTTGATATATTTTCTCAACTATTGTACTTCATTCAAGGTTAAGGCCATATAGAAAATGTCGATACCGAAACGGCTGAGAGTCTAATTTTACACTGCTTGTTAGAAACTGCCGCTGGCAAAAATAGAACTACATACTACAGAGTTACAGAGTCAGCAAGCATAAAAAGAAACACCTTCCTTAAAAGCTAGAAATATATGGCTCGGTATATAATACCATCTAACCTAGTGTATAGGTTACACTTAGTAGTAGTAATAATAGTATAGTAACTTAGTAGTAGTAAAAATAAATTAAATTGAATTGAGTTGAATTGCATAGCCACCAGGGTTTGGTTGAATCTAGCAGTAGCTGGCATGATATCGACTATACCGGGTATTAGCCGCTAAGGTTTAGCTGGATCTAATTCTAACGAAAAGATACCGGCTAGTCCTAGTTTTACCCGGAAACAATCGGCTAATTCAAAATTTAGCCTATACAGTGACAGTGACTATACCTAGCTCTAACCGGCTAAAACTAGGTGCAGCCGCACTTCTTCTCTTCTTCTACTAAGTTTAAGGACGAAACAACTACTAAGTTTACACTCACACACACTTAAGCCTAAAACCACATACATCTATATGCAGACGATGAGTTAGGTATTTTGAAATTTCAACCTCGAAAAGGGTAAATTAGGGGGTGAAGTTTATTAAATATGAGACGCGTGTGAGACTGTGGAGCACAACTAGTTACTTAATATTAATTATATGTTTAAGTAAATTAGCAGTAACATGTTTAGTTCGGTAACTAATATCATATTAACCAGTGACACATTAGCTACGGTATTATGTTACTGCTAACTTCATCAATTACAATTACTGAAGTCAGCTTTATGTTACTCGCTATGCCCCGCGGATGCCCCTGTGATAAATTACATTGTTATGGTGAACCATTCATTTTTTGGGTAAAAAGACACACAAGCTCCTAATAATTTAATGGGTACTTGAATATGAAACTGTGAAACTAATTCACAATGTTTTTCTAGGTTCTAGGTACCTATTTCAGTCTGGTTCGACGAACACTCTGTGAGCGGATTATATTGCGTAAAATCGAATAAGCGGAAAGGTAACTTTGTTTTGACAACTGTGCTTCAAAGTAAATATACTAAGGAAAATATTAGAGAAAGTATATAAAATATATTTTTTTAAATTTTGTTAGTTCATTATATAGTTTTAATTGAATTTTTTTAACTTAATTTTACTCAATTGAAACATATGTGAAATGAACGGCAAATGCTTAGTTTTCTTTGTATTTTTAAGACGTAGTTCCAAGCCGAATTGTAGCCGAACACACGATACTTAGGGACTCTAAAGTGGCAACCATCCCGTCGCTTTTCATATGAGAATCCGGTGGCCCGAGAATTTACGGAAGAGAAAAGACAAGAGATCAGAATTATGGAGATATACTACGAGAACAGGCGTCGGTAGGTTTGCCTGGTCTTTTGTCACATATACAACGTCAGAGACTAAACACGACAGCACTGTGCTATCGCGTTTCGCAACTTCACCCTCATAGAAAGTACCTCTCGCTTACATGCCAGCGTAGTGTTACAACAGATTTTAAATGAAACCTTATGAGCAAATAAGTCCATCTATTAATTATGTAATACTAGCTTCTGCCCGCAGCTTCGCCTGTGTGGATTTTGGACTTTAAAATGGGAGTTCTTAATTCTTCCGAATGAAAGATTCAGCTCTCCCCTCGTAGGTGATAGCGTGATAGTATGTATACTATATGTTGACCCATACTGTTAGTAATATTCATGCAAAATTTGAAGTAAATCCATGCAGTACTTTTTTAGTTTAGCCCGGACATACGTACAGACAAAAATTCTAAAAACTATATTTTTGGCTTTGATATTGATTGTAGTAATAAGCTACGGGTCTAATTTTAGGTGTTTACTTTTGTGTCTTTTAAAAATAAAAATTGTAACACATGTGAAAATGTGATGGTAAAGGTAAGAATTAAAATTTTCAACCAGTTAAAATTATTTAGAACTCGGCGTCACAAAATTCCACTGGGAAACAGCAAAGTTTCTGCAACTTACGATGCTTTTGTAAAGTAAGTTATTAAGAAATGTATTGTATATTTTCGTACACCTTTGAATTTCTTCGGGGGTTTCGAAAGTCGTACGAACGATGTAAGTTAAATATTATGTGAACTTTCGCCTCGCTAACACACATGGTGAGCCATGCTCTCATCGTAAACAAATGTTTACTACGAGAGCAAAGGTATTATAAATTCAAACAACTCAAAAAATACACAATTTATGCTTAGCAGGAAAGTTTTTAAAGGCACAACCACTGAGAGGAGGTTCCCAATATCTAACAACAAAGCACCTCGTCGACTAGCCAGTCCCGCACGTCTAGTATGAAGTAGACTGGACTTTTAACAAGTACGACAGCTGTAATCTTAGAAGACCTATATCATACAGCATTTATAGGAGAGCGGATATCGTGGAGATCTTATTCAAGTTTGTTCATGTGTAAAATTTAAAAATAGCTTTGTTGCTACCAAGTGGATAAAAGATAAATAAAATGATCCTCCATAAAGTAAGCAGATACGTAGGTAATACGTATTTGCCAACTCTTAGACGGATAAGGAATAAGAGAACAGTGCCGGTTTGAAAACCAAGCGTTTTGTATGAAACTACAAATATACATATTGTGTCTGTTTATAATTATAGTTTTATCTGAAGAATAAGGAGCGAACCGCATATGCTGATGGCGTTGTTGATAGGCGTCGATAGTGACCAAATGTCTCAGATTGCTCGTTTGCCCTTTTTACTATGAAAAATCATCACATAATATAAACACTCGCATATCTTCATACCAATACCTGACAGATTATAATAGTAATTTACATAAAATAGAATCAACCACAACCTATTGGCCTCATTAAAAATATATTAAGGTTTAAACAATCTTACTTAGCAAATAGTTTCCCATTATATTTTACAGGCAATAAGAATATTGTCGATCATCGATTTCCTTTTTATATCCTTGACGTAATGAGCTTAACAACCGACTAGTCATTATTCAGAATATCAGGCCACGTCACCCGTGTCCGGAAAAAGATTAGCATAATGTACAGTGGATAATAACCTAACCAAGCATAAAAGTTTTAGGGATTACTGAAGGTTTTTTATTGTATAAACATTTATACCTTATAGCTAGACTGATGGCACCGCAAGGTTTCGCCCGCGTAATAATGAAAATATTGATGACGGATGACGGCATGAAAATACCTAAGTATATAAATATGGAATTATAAATTTCATACGTAATGTAGTAGGACACTTATATAAACTCTCCTTGATTTTTTTTTTCTATAACAAAGGCTATCGCTTCAAAAATAATTCTCGTGAAATCGAGCTGTCACAAGTAATAAAATATATAATATTTATATTTTATAAAGACGTTTAATTTTAGCTGAGAAGGGAGATTTTATTTTCGTATTATGATCACAATACGAAGACATATTCAAAACAAAAAGCAGACAGTGGTCTTGACATTAATTAAAAGAGATTGAAATCCAGCAAAGGATCGATAAATAGAAATTCGAAAAAACACACTATCTATGTTGGACAAGTCCCTCGTAAGGGACCGGCCTTTACGAGAGACTGGCTTGTCATCGAGGTGTCTTGTTGCTGACAGAAAAAAGATCCGGTACACACTATTATAGGTGGCTGATGATACGCGTGGGGATTTTCTAGGTTGAGCCATGAGCCCCGATACTCCCATTTGATTCTACTACTGGTACTAGTAATAGTAGTAGTAGTAACTTTTGCTTTATAAGACTTGAAATAAACAATCCGGTCATGTGAGAGTTTGAATCAGATGCCGTGTGTTCCGTACCAAGAAATAAGTTCCTAACAAGAAACAGGGAAATAAGCAAGAAACACGGGCAAGCATTAGAATTTTCAAAAAATGATATCTAACGTCGTAAGTACAAATTTTATATGAAATTAAAAATACAAGTTAATAGTGCTAGTTTTTTCTGAAACTATAAATAACAAAATTGAATTATCTATTTTCTTTGCTATTTTCATAATTCTTGGTCATGTTTTAGGGTTTCTCAATAGTTTTTAATACAGACGAACCGACAGACGGATAACTAGGTGATACTATTAGACTACCGTTTTTTAATTAAAGAACCTTGACACTGAACAGGCTGAGCACTCCCGAGTGTGAAAAGTCCATTATCTTTATAGTATAATTACTAAGCTGTACAAACTTCGGGTTATTCTGTCAATGGCAAAGTTTTGTAATAAATAAGGGACGTTTTCACTGAGAGGCCCAAAGTTTGCTTTTGTTCTCTTCAAGACTGAGTGCTAGTAAGAACGCGGCTTAATGCTTGTTAAAGGATGCTCAAGTCTAAATAGTTCGGAGACAACTTTGTTCTGCGCCATATTTTTTTCACTCTGAGGCTTTATTTTGACAATTACAGAATAAGTTATATATATTTTTTTTATATTATACAAGGTTGATAAAACCGAGAGGCATTAAATGAAACCACATATTAATACATTAAATATATGGCTTAATTTTCAGGCTACAAAAAAAGAAATATCGGATCAATCAGAGCAATAGTTTAGCCACAGGAATTTTTTAAGTTTTTCTCACTGTATACGATGTATAACGTCAGCTGACTACGAAGCCGGCTAAATAATCATTACCCTGTGCTAGCTTGTATTGGATCCGGTTGGTGGCGCTGCTGTCGGTATGTCAACTACTAAACGCTTTCACCGATTGGGTTAAAGTTTCGCATATGAATTTCCATTGTTTCATAAACACGAATATATAAATGAATGTTTGTTTGTACGTCGTTTTTAGAATAGTAAAGTATGTATGCTGTATGTGTGTTTTAAAAAGAAAATTATTCGACTATCTCACAACATATATGCCAGCAACTCTGCGTACAATGAAGATGAAACAGAATACTTACTAAAACTCCAAGGATGTACTGAGCTGCCCCGGATCTGTAAACAACAAGGCATCTCGGTAACTAGCCAGTCCCTTAGTCGAATGTACTTTCTGAACATGTTATAGAATGTGCCAATATCATACAGGCTCTATAGGAAAGCAGATAATCGTGTAGATCTTATTCAAGTTCATTCATGTGTAAAATTGGAAAGTAATTTTGTTGATACAAAATGGATAAAAACGAAATATAATTATCATCTATACAATAAGCTACAAAATACGGGCAACTCTTGGAGGGTAAGAAATACGTGTACACTGTCGTGACACTATTTACGATAAGAACAAAGATCCACAATAATAATTATACAGCATAATAGAATATAGAGAGATATATATGTATATCACATAAAACCTATACAGAATGTACATCTTTCGAGACCAACTCTTGGACGGGCAAGAAATATGCGTCATTTATTAACATAATGACTTCGATAAGAACAAGGTATATATTACTTTATATGTGTATCTTTCTCGACCATTTATTTGTTTTTACTTCTTGAACTGCTTAATTCGTTTCAAGAACTTCTTCAAGAAGAAGTTCTTGAAACGAATTAAGCAGTGCGGTGTATCGTGAAAGTGTAAGGACGCTTGATAGTGCTTTTGAATCGCTTGCATTCTCGAGCTAATGTAATAATGAGTCATACTTTTACATGTGTACAGCCGGCTTCCATCTACACATAGGTATAATAAAATAGTAAAATCCGTGTGTCTGTACATTGAATATATTTACGAAAAAGTAATTGGGGGCCAAGGTAAAATAATGTTAGAACACTTTTCAATCTTTTTTATTTTTCTGTCTGTTTGTCCATTTGTCTGTTTGTCCGGGCTAATCTCCGAAACTACTGGACCGATTCTAATGAAATTTTTTGTGACGTTATTAAGTTGTGTAAGCCTGTTCAACATCAAAACAATTTTACTGCGGTAAAATCGCTCATTCCTGCGGGAAATCGGATTTGCGGCACACTGCAAGCAAACACGTTTCACGTTGATTATACCTAATATTACTACACTACGCGAACGAAGAATTTACGCTAACGTTTTTACTGACGTTATCAATGTCTTATCGAGATTTCTAACGGTACATCTTCTAGGATGATGGTATAGATCTCATTGTCTTAGCGCTGACACTTTTTTTTATATAATTGTCGAGTTTTATTTACATTTTTGATGCGCTATTGAAAATAAATATTTTAGTGAAATTCTTGAAAATCGATCCATGCTTACTTGTTTGAGACTTTGGCGTTTGTTACACACTTCGTAGTTACTTTACGGGTTTTAACACGATACAATTATAATACAATACAATTTAATAAATATTACTAAAAGTACCAGCGAAAACATGGCATTCGGAGAATACTAAACTGTAATCCAGTGTAAATTCAGTGTGTCTCAGAACGGTGTCTGTTAATGTAATAGATATTTTATTTTAATTTTATTAAGTGTATATTATATTTGGTTCAGCAGTATTCGCCGTTAGAAATGTTAGACAAATCTCCGATGAATATATTGCAAAATTAGTTTATTTTAGTTACTTTTTTAGTTATCTTAAATAATGTATTTTAACTTTTATATTTATTGATATTTCATCAATTCACGAGGTTCGCTGAGTTTGTTCAACCAGTTCTTCTAAGGATAAGGCTAGGGTTGAACCGGTGGTAGATGTACTATGTGACTTTTTATACATCATTAAAAAGCCATTTTTATAATTTTATTTTTATTATTCATTTTCATTTAATTTCACTTAAATACAGAAAAAACAATGACAGAAAAATTTTATAAACTTATTTTTGTATGTATTCATAGGTAATCATATCATACATCTGCAAATGTAATTTATAAGTTATCGTACCTCACGTTGGTATTGAATTTATACATCAATGGAAATATGTAAATAAATATGATTGAAAATCAATGAATTATAAAAGATCATAAAATAAAAGTAAAAAGGGTCGGCGAAGGTAAAAGGATTACGGAATGGTGTTGCCTCGCTACGAATGGCTTCATTCGGTCTTGTAAGGTCTCCGGCAGGTCTTTACTTTTATTTTACTAAATCACATCGATGTGAATCAAAATCTTGAGCATTTGCAGGTGCTTTCTGGTAGATGGCTGTATCTATTTTTACCTGATTTCGCCAGGAGAGTATGTTTTTTTTTTATGGTATAAGGGGGCAAACGAGCAGTCGGAGCCATTTTTTTTTTTTATGACTACCGATGCCCATATACATCCGCATTAAGACTATACAGATACGCTGCCCTCCTTTCTCTTCCCACCTCAATGGGTCAATTTTATGAATTCTCATTGACAATGAATTTATTGAAACTCAATAGGTCATATGAAGATGTCTATGATTCCTGATACAGTCTGAAGGGCTCGACGGCTCTTAATGTGTAAAGTGTCGAACAATTTGTCTTCTTAATGCGAGAGATATAACTTAACATCATAATCGAGTTTTGTTTTATATTTGTTATAATAATTAAAAAAAACAAGATTGTGTTAGTTCTTGTGTTTGTGTTGTGTTTGTTCTTGTGTTTGTGTTGTGTTTGTTCTTGTGTTGAAAGTGAGTGAGAGTGATTGTTAAACTTAATGCAGTTTCTATGGTCTCGTTCAGTTTCCATCTTCAGATCAGCTCGACGGTTCCGGAATAATGCATTTATCGAATAATAATAGAAAGTAAGCTAAATTCAGCTTTATCGTTTTTATATCCTTGAAGTAATGAACTTAACAACCGTCTAACGGTCAGTATATAAGGCTGGCCCCATTTATTAGGCTTGGCCCCGTCACCGTGACTCCTACAATTTCAGATTACTTTACTTAATATAAAGTACTTAACATAACCAACCACGTTGTTTCGGATTCGCTTGCGTGATTTTTGACTTCATGAAAAAATCGCAATAAAAAGTTCGGATATACTTACTTTATTACCAGTTTCTCAGACCTTCAAAAATACATTGAAATTTTCACAAAAATTTGTTAAGCCGTTTTTAGACGTTTAATTACCACAAAAACGTCTGTTACATGTGGTATTAGACGAAGGAAACATTTAACACTTGTGATAGAAATACATAAATTACATGGATCATCAATTGTCCATGATCATGATCAAACCTGGGCCGGGTTCGTTATTATTATTACACCACACATTCGTCCTTCGTGGAACGTTATTACTTATTATCTAGGTGAAAATCATAAGCACAATTTACAAATTGGAAATATGTGCCTAGTTATAATAATAATGTAGTCGATTCTGACAGTTAATTCCATATAGTTACATAATAGGTGACCTGCTTTGCTTGTAAACCTTTTTAAATTCATTTTCTCACTTTTTGTACTCAATTCAAGTAAAAAACCGGCCAAATGCGAGTCGGACTCGCGCACGAAGGGTTCCGTATCATTATCTACGAAAACGGGAGCTTATCTTTTGTATGGGAGCAAAAAAACCACGTTTATTGTATGGGGCCGCCCTTAAATATTCATATTATTTAATTTTTAAGTATTTGTTGTTATAGCGGCAACAGAAATACACTATCTGTGAAAATTTCAACTATTTAACTATCATAGTTCATGAGATACAGCCTGGTGACAGGCGGACCGACGGACGGACATCGGAGCCTTAGTAATAGGGTCCCATTTTTACCCTTTGGGTACGGAACCCTAAAAACTATCAAAAGAAAATATAATACCGATACGGCCGAGAGCGTGCCATTGCTCTGTTCGTTCCAAACTGCCGCTGGCAAAAGTATAAATACATACTGCTACAACGACTAACAGACATAAAAAAACAGGTATTCATAAGGGCTGGCGACAGCAGCTAAAACTAAAAACTATCTTAATATCAGGATAGATGATATACGTATATCATTTATATCAACTTTTCTGTGTAAAAAAATATATATTATGAGTTCGCTTTAGTAGCACATGGTATGTTATAAACCATATATTATTGAAGACAACTCATAATATTTTTCCCTATTTAACACCATCTATGAAGATTTCAACATTAATTGACCGTAGAGGAGGACGGAGAAAGGGGGGCAGCGCATCTGTATAGCCTCTATGCGGATGTCTACGGACGTCGATAGTCTTAGATATGTTTTTTGAAAATGTGTTATAATATCTCCATTGAGTTTGAAAATGTGTTATATCTCCATATCCATAAGTTTCCATTGAGATCTACAGTGTATATATTTTTTAGATTTCTCGCTCTCTATCTCTAAAAGTAATAAAGTAGTAGTAAAAAAATATCTCTAAAAATGGTTTTAGTATACGTAATATTGTCATTTTTAAAGACTTTATTCACAAACACCCCTCACTAACAGGTTGCATATTTTTTTTTATTTAAAATTCGAATAGCGCTTCACAGAATACACCAACCAACAAAGTTTCAACTACGCAAGCCCAATTGATTATAAATTCAACTAACAACTAGGTGATAAGCAGATTTATGCCTTTTCTCTATCTAACCCTTTGTATCGAATGTAATTCTTTCGCGGTAGTTCCAAGCTGTATTATAGTCGAACACATGATACTCACATTAAAATGGCAACCATCGCGTCGACAATTGGTTCCACCAATTGTCGACGCGAGAAAGGTAAGATAAGAATGATGATCATTATGCGGATATCTACGTGTATAAGACACAGAGTTCCGACTGATCGTTTGCCACATACAACACAAAAATTAACCTCGCTCGAAAATAGTGTTTCACGAGCCTTTATAAACACAGTAGCACAGCCATCACTTCACTCTCGAAGAAAGTCTCGCTTACATACTCACCGTAGTGTTGCGGTATTCCTTAAATGAAATATTCTGCGAAACTAACCACCATCAGATAATAGATGGTGTTCCAGGATTTTTGACGACCATAAATAAACGACGGGTCTATTTTTAAGTACATACTTTTGTTTGTTTTAAATATATAAGAGGTAACGTGTGAAAAATGTCTTGGTAAATATAAAAATTCAAATTTTCAACAAGTCAAAATATAAGACGCGGTGTTACTAAATTCCACTGGGAACCAGCAAAGTTTGTGCAACTTGCGATGCATTTGTCAAGTGAGTTATTATGAAATGTATATTTTCGTACCACTTTCAATTCCTTGGGGCGGTTCAAAAGTAGTACGAGAGAACGATGTAAGTTAAATATTGTGCGAACTTTCTCCTCGCTATTTGTATACAATGACAGCAAAATGTATTTTGTTAGTCGAAATAAAACGTGATTGCAATATTTTTATACAACAGTAAAGAATATATTGTTTAAAATGGGTATTTATAGAGCAGGTATCCCTAGATACACATAGGTTATGCTTCGCGCTACTTAAGAGTTAGTGTCATTCGAATTCTTACTAGTCGCGACAGTATCCGTCTTAACATCGTCTTAACTCTGGCGTTCAGTGAAAGGCACTTCGCTATAACGCCATTATAAGATAGATAAAAAGCCCTTGGAACGTACAAGGGTCGGGTAATTGAATTATGAACCCCAAAACAAACGATTGCGCTTTTTATTTCTTTCTTTATTTTGAAGATTCGTCAATAAGGAAAATACATTTACCATAGTTGTTTATGTTTGTATGTTTTTTATTTCTTTGAATGTGTTATTGTATTTTTTTTTATTCTTGAATATTGTAGTCATTAATTACGTGAATTCGGTTTTTACATTAAAACAATGAACTTCGAGAATTTTTCACTAAAGTGTTGGATTTCGCACGAACCTGACCTGACGGAGACTTTAAAATATAATATTTTAGAGACGGCGAGAATCAATTTGGCTTTCATAGAGAAGAAGAAAGAATGTAATGTAATGTAAATGTTTATATATAGATAATATCCCCTAAATTAATATTTTTGAAATTACATCTATTGGTGACCAAAGAATATTTGTCAAAATTTATAGCACAGAAAACATGTGATGGCTGATAATGATGAATGACAAATTTGTAGGTCTCTTCGACTCTCGGCTTAGCTTTGGTGATGTTGGTTAGTAAATTGCTTAATTGTAAATATATAGAATAAAATGTCAGATTTCTCGGGATTGTGCTATAGCAAAATATTTGAGTCGCTGCGCTATAATGAAACAGGAAATATAAACGTATTAATAAGGTGAATAGTCAAGTAAATAGAATAATGTACCGTTTCTGGAGATAATCGGCTCCGGAAAACGATCCCTGAGCGCGGTTACACTCAAGATCTTTCTAATTCATTGAACCTTTATAAGTTATCATGATAGTACTTCTCTTTGGTACTGAATCAAACATGTACACATCTATCTACGGACAATTTTTTGTGTTGTTTTGGATATAATTTCAGCCCAATATTCCTAAATAAATATGGGTTGCAAAAATCAGTGAATATTATTAAACAACCATGTAATAGAAATCAAAAAGCTCAATGAAGGTAAGAGGATAAGGAAATGGTATTGCCCTCGCAACGAATGGCTTAATTCCGTCTTAAAGGGTCTTTACGAGATTTTTACTTTTATTAAATCATATCGATGTGATCCAAGATATGAAAAAATCGCAGGTACTATGTGCTAGATAGCTGTATATATTGTTACTCGGATTTGTTCCTATATAATATGTATAATAATTTCTTACTTTTTGCCAAATTTCACAATTGTAGGTCAAGGGAAAGTACCCTATAGGTTTTTAAAAAAGTGTGGTTTCATATGATTTTTTCAAGGCATGAAGAGAGTTCAGTGTTTGACATACATTTCGGCTTGGTCCTTTCACGCATTTCCAAGTAAAAGGTATTGACATATGTACAGACGTACGGACAATAAAGTGATCCTCTAGGTTCCGTTTTTTCTCTTTGAGATATGGAACTCTAAAAGTTTGATTATAACCTAAGAATTGCTTAGAATTTAATGGATTTACCGTGCATATTAAAATCGTGATTAATATTAAGCGATGCATCCGTAGCTCGCATGTGAAAATTAAGTGATGTATTATTGAAGCCATTAGCTATTGTGATCCAAATGATTAATACAAAGAAGTATATTGTACACGATGCTATACAAAATGTAATGTAGATAAAGTAAAGTACAGCTGTAATAGGAGAAGTTTCGGGTGAATGACTCAAATGAGAACTTTTAATGTAAGATGGCTGATAATGAATTTGCACTCGCATATACATAATTTTTTCGAGTGCCACTTATGCACAGAATCTTTCAATTTTATAAGAAACAAAACAGCTATGAAGCAACCTGGTAATAAATAACTACCGATGTCTTTAGTAAAGCTCATCGGCGATGATCTTTTAAACGTTTTTTCCACTCCTAATTTATCGTAACCTAACCGAGCGTAGCCCACTGGGGAAATAGGATCAAGAAAGGCAACGCATCTGCAGATGCGGATGTTAATAGGCGTTGGGAGTCACGAAATATCTCAGATTTCATTTATTTTATAAAAAAAAATATAATGAGTCACAATTTTAAAAACCTTACTTATATAAATAAAGCTTACATGTAATGTATCCCTTAAAAAGCCTTTTATTTTTTTGCTTAAATCTTACAAAGCACTAATATAATTGTTTGCCCGTATATTATACAGACATATAAAAATATTATCGATCAGCAATTTCCTTTTTATATCCTTGAAGTAATGAGCTAAAAAACCATCTAATCTTTAGTCGCAATATGAGGTCGTTGAGAGGTCGGTAAAATTATATTATTTACTCGATGTAAATTATATTGAACAACCTAATTTAAAAGATCTAGGATTACTCAAGGTTTTGTGTTTTTTATACATAGTACAATAATGTGATAGTACAATGATTTTCAAGGGTTTATAAGTACTATAAACCCGTGAAAATATCGCAATAAAATGTTCAAATATACTTACCACCTTAGACTCCACGAAAATTACACTGAAAATTTCATAACTACCTGTTATTTGCCGTCGTAGCAGTTTAGTTACCATAATTATTATTAAATATTTCCTTCATGTTCTTGCAATATGTTTTGCAAGCACATTTTGGAAATATATACTAGCGATACCGCGAAGATCTATATTCTATCTAAGTGAAACTTTTTTGTAACTAAAAACGAAAATCACATGACATTGTTATGTCATCGTAACTAAGGTAAATTATTTATGTAGAATTTTTAACACTTACAAAAGACACATAGAAATTCGTCAATAATTACATGTGTCTTATATTATATCAATGTGTCAAATACATGGTAGTATGTGTGTAAAGGA
>LUGF01053128.1:102730-123772 GCA_001625245.1 Calycopis cecrops
ATTAAAACACTTTTCAATGTTTTTTTTATTTTTTTGTCTATCTGTTTGTCTGTTTGTCCAGGCTATCTCCGAAATTACTGGATGGATTCGCATGAAACTTTTTGTGGTGTATAAATATTAAGCTTGGTCAAAATTTAGAACACTTTCCACTGCCTAATATAATTATGGTTATAAATTTTATTATCACTACTTAGTATAAAACAAGGTAGTTTTCCGCCATCTGTGTGTCTCTATGCCTGTTCTTTAAAACAATGCAACAGATTTTGATGGAATTTTTAATAGATAGAGTGATTCAAGAGGAAGGTTTATTTGTAAAAACATTTAATTTTTGAAGTCCGAAATCCATGCGGGCGAAGCCGCGGGCGGAAGCTAGTGATCTCTTATATTTCTTTAAATAAAGATGTTGTAACAAAATAAGCGAGGTTATTAAAAAGGCTCAGTGTCTGTATTGTTAACACGAGCGCGATCCCTAACAAGCTTGAGACACGAACATAATCCTGGAATAAAAATGAATACTCGAGGGCAGATGTTCTTGTATTTTTATAAAATGTTAGAAAACTTATATATATTACTAACTGCGCCCCGCGGTTTCACCCGCGTAAATTTCGATATCGTGGAAAATCATCCCATGGCATCCCATAGGAACATTTTTTAGGGATAAAAACTATCCTATGTGTTAATCCAAGTTACTCTCTATGTGTGTGCCAAATTTCATGAAAATCGGGTTAGCAGTTTTTGCGTGAAGGAGTAACAAGCACAAACTTTCGCATTTAAAATATTTATAAGATTATTTTTAAACAATAAATGATATTAAATTTTATAAGAAACAGCTTCAAAATGTAATTGGTCTACACTATATTATAAAGCTGAAGTATTTGTTTTGATGATGATGATGACGCTAGTCATCTCAATCCACGCCGTCATCTGCTGATTGATTCTTATTTTTTATCCATGAAAGTGATGATAAGATATATTCGTATAAAGTTACTGGGAACGTAGTTTCTTTTTTCTTCGATAAACTACTAAGAAAGTATTAGTTTGTCTTAATGTCATAATTTACCTATCTAATACATTATGTGTATATCACTTTGTAGAAATTTAAACAGATGTTCATGAACAGAAACTAATATTGGGTGTCCCTATGGTACTTGGCACGGGAAAATACTTACAAATAAACCACGAGGCAGTCAGCTAACATTAACAATTTATTCAAGAGATTGCTACCAAAACAAAAAATCTTTTTTAATATAAGATTTCTGTTTTCATAATTCAGGTCCATCATTAAACATTCTCGCCTTTAGAAAATTATGCGAGTCAATATTTAAAAGCCGCTCTATTCGAGAAATAAACAAGAGCTTTGTATATTTCCAAGTTGATTACAATGTCACATAAAAAGTAAAAGGTTTAACGTACTTTTTTGGGAATTTATTCAGAGTCAATCTCAATTAAAGCAATCTCGTCAAAATACTCGTCAGGTATTCGTAAGAGGAATTTAAGTGTATAAAGTAAACAAAGTGAATGACTATTAAATCTTAAACAGTACGAACTTTGGAAATTCATTGAATTTCTGAAAACGAAAACTTTTCCGAATATGGAAATTAAACTTGCAACAAAGTTATATTGTGCGAATTAACTTACATACTTTAAGGTCTGATGTGTATTATTTCACCTGGTTAAATCTACTATCGAAAATAAATATAACTGAACTAACAGGGTGTGTTTCAATAACTGCCAGTGTTGCCACTCCACTTATGGATAGTCAGGTAAAGAGTATATCGCGCGAGAATTTTGCGGGTATTTGATTTCAGGTGTTGAGTAAGTCGTGGATTTAATCTCTTTTTCTTTTCTTCTTTCTCTTTCTTTCTTTGTGAAGTCTTTTCTTTCAAAGTGGAGCTGGACTCAAAACGAGAGGCCGAGGAGGAGGAGAGATGCTTTATCTTTTGCGGTATGGGTCAATAAGCTGACGTTACAGCACAGCGATGGAAAGAAAACTTCGCGAAATTTCCTAAGACAACCAAGCAAGAAAACAGAAAGTACGAGTTTTCGAAAACAGGCGATGTCTCTCCAAGACTTCTCATATGATCCGACTTAGTCTTTGCGATTCCTCATTTGAAGGACCTATGTGCAGAATAGTAGTTATTTTCAAGTGCACTGGTATTATCCCGATGCTCTGCCGCAGCAGCCAGGCCCTAAAATAATACTCCTGGTTATGAAGATATGCCCTGACAGCAAGAACGGCCAATCGTACACTGGGATCCACTGTCAATCGGTACGACTGAGGACGGAATTAAGGACATCGTTCCTCAAAGCACTACAACGGCATCGGAATAAGCAACTATACCAAGACTAAAACCAGAACCAGACAGGTCTTTAAAAATAAAATTTGGAACTTTGGGTAGGATGCAAAAAAAAAGCATTCCGTTCCAATTTGTCAAAAGGCTCCGATTGCGCATTTACTTTAACAATACTAATAAACTTTTGCATATATGATAATAGAAGGATTCCTTTAATTGCCATAAAATAAATATATTTTATTTTGTAACATTGTTTGTAATCCATCCAGAACAATAAGGCCCGTTCAAAATACAGGGTAAAAATGAAACAATTTTGTTAATGGACTCATTTTATTTAGAGCTACAAATTTGAATCATGAGACAGGGAGGATGAGAGAATTACATGGCGAAGTGAAATTCTTAGACGTGTATTTTTTAACCTTTTTTTATAAAAATGTATTTAATAAAAATACGAAATTTATGCGAATGAATAGATTCTCAAGATTTAGTCACGGTCCTTGTATGAGTCACACAGTACATTGGGTACTATACTTAATCAGCTGTTGTCAAGACACTAAGCCTAAGACTAAAGGACTGTGTATATTTGATAATATTCTATACTAGCTGGTGCCCGCAACGTCGTCCGCGTAAAGTATTTTATATATTATAATTCTTTCAAATTTTCAAATCTGTCGGGTAAATTATAATTACTAAATCTCCCGTAGGATGTTGACCAGGCTTATAAAAAAACATAATATATAATATAAAAATTTCATTCGAATCCGTAAAGTAGTTTCGGAGATTATCCTAGACAATCTGACAAACATACAAACGAATAAACAGACAAACAAAAAAATTAAAAAAACATTGAAAGTGTTCTAATACTATTTTAACATCACCCCCAAATAGTTTTCGTAAATATATTCAATGTACAGACATACGGATTTTACCGTTTTATTATATTTTAGATTTTAGCAAATGTTTATAAAAAACTACTCGTTTTATATGAAACGATATAATATATAAATAAAGCCTTTCGCTTTATCGTAAGTATGTAAAGAACGTAACAATTTTTTTGTTGCTACAGCAATCTACAGATAAGGATTACCATGGTCACTGGTTAGTAACTGCATTCAACTATTAGAGAAATGCAATTAATAAGCTAATATTTAAATACAGTGCATAATATTACCGTGTTTTTCTAGAGTTCATGGAGTCAACAACGGACAACCAACGCTCTTAGACATTGGCATAGGGGCTAAGCAATTGCGTAGCATTTACGGCCTTTCCTCTCTCTGGTCCACCGGAATCTCCCACACTGCACGGAACGCGACGCGCGAGTCGTGAACTGTACTTTACGGCCGTATAGTGTGAGCAATATTTGTAATGAACCATTGCACAATCTCTTACCAAAAAATATGCTCACTTAAATTTATAAAAACTTTTTAACAATTGAATGTTCAAAACATAGTATTTAAATAATATTTAAAATATGCAAAGGGCCCATTGAAAAAAATCTTGATTCAGATCTTTCGCAATATCTCTGAAACCTAGTAAATAAAAAGGCCACAAGGGTATTAATTGGGGAGAAAGTTTTTCAGCATAAAAAGTCCCCCCGGGTGGACCGTAAGCAACAATCGACCGTTCTAGACGAACTCCATCATTGTGCATTTTTAGTAGATCGACGTGCCATGCCACGATTCTCTATGAGTATTATTTTCCTAACTTCATAATTTATGAGTATAAAAGGGAAAATATTATATGTTAGTGTTAGAAAAAAGGTAAGTAGCATAATAATTCGCTTACTCGTAGCAACTACGCGGCGCTACAAGTGAGTGCTACTAAATACAGGTATTTTTACGCGATAGTTTTAAGTTTTCACTTCTATCAGCAGTTCTGTTAGTTTTACTTTATGAAAAAATGGTGTAAAAACTGTGTGTTACCACCGCCACATGAGACAAGAATTTACTCTCTCAAAACGATTGACTCTGAAGTAAAAAATGTTTAAGAAGCATAAGCGACGCTCTAATTATTATTTAAGTAAAAAAAAGTAAAATATATAAAATTATCTGTTCTACTGTAATGGCTAGCAGAGAAGCAGAATCTTCTCGAATAGTATGAAAGGTAAAACCTTTAAATGGATATACTTAAAAAAAAGAGTATTCCCATTTTAATATTGGAATGTTTTGAAAATTTGTCTTTTGTTGACAGACGTAAGAATTTTTCATTCTACGACGCGCCTCCGTGCGCGAAGAACAATCGTACATTAAAATCAGCATGGAAGTCTAGCTAGGATTAATATTGAATAAGAATATGTTGTAATTATGCGATAAATAAATGTATATTTATTTTTAAATTATTCAAGTCGTATCATTTACTGCTTCATTCAGCCAGATTGGCATAGTTATAGGGACAGTTTAACAATATAGATAACACTGCTGCACAGGAATAGCTAAGCCCCTTCAAACTCATAGCAGCATCCGTTACAGTTCTATTAACAACACGTATTAACTATTCTTTCTTACAAATAATCTTTTAAAAATGAATGTATAAATTGCAGATATTGAAGATATTATAAAACACCTAATGTGGTTTAACTCGGCTTTAGGATTCGGTCAGACTCGACGCCTGTCGCAGGGGATTATTAAAAGTTTCAGCTCGTCGCAATTTAGTTGTATATTGAAAACTGGCCAGCATTTTTGCTTAGTTTCGCTATTATTAAATCTGGCACTGAAAAATTGGAAATATCCAATTAAACATTTCACAAAACAAATTTTATAAGCAGATTGTTGTATTGTTAACTTATATTTTTAACTTTGCAGTGCACGTGGCCCTATATATATAATATTTGAGCAGTATTTTTATTTATTATTTTTAAGTACCAGATTAGCGAGCAATAATAAATTCAGACAAAGTCGCAGACACAAGCTATATTCGTAATAAAATATTATTACATCCATCCCATTTCCAATATCTGCCTTTGTTGATCTTCAATAGCTAAGTTTCTTGCAGCTCAGAATTCCTCTCTCGTTGCAGAATAATTTTATTCTCGGTTCGTACTGACTTTAGATTACTTTTATTGATGACGACAGCAGAATTGCGGATATTGGATTAGAATTTTATATTTCAATAGTAAAAATTTAATAATATATATTTTTCATTCAAATTCTATCATATTATTGAGCAATTTGTATGAATTTTTTACAGTTGTAAGAAACCTGACTGTATTAAAAATAAATATATTTGACAACAAAAAACATACACAACATCTTAAGCAAAACAAAAACTAATGAAGCATAATATCAAAGTTATTTTAAAGCAGGTTTTACAGTTGTAACATTTGCATAGAAAATGAAACACGCAGTTCTATAAACATTAAATTCAATTTTAAACGTTGAGATTTTTCTATTCACAGCAGGGAGCTCTTTGGAACTTCGGACGATAAAATATCTAAGGCGAGCGTCCGCAGTTCTCGTCCAATTCCCTTTATGGCCATCGATGTATTGATAGTGATAGAAATGCCTGATTATCATAAACGAATAGCCAATTTTCAAAAGTAAAGTGACAAATCTAATCACAAATATGTATGCTTACTAGATTATTAACGTTTAAATTGTAGTATATATTTTCTATTTTTCAAAACAGGATACCAGTGTCTACTAGAAAACTTGTTACTTACGCCGTATTTTAATGATCATCATTATACATATAGAATTTACAAAAAAATATTTTATACAGTACCTATTTACAATAATTTTATTTCCTAAATCAAAAATCTTCTAACGCAAATTAAAAGCCATGTCTATTTATCCATGTCTAGATATTAGTCACTCATATTACAACAACGCTCAACGCGGTCTCTACACTACAATTATTTCCGCTGTCTGTTTCATATACCATGAATAAATACATCACTTATAAATAAGGTCGTTGAAAAGGTGTTAGGGTATTTCCATATTCAGATCGTAGCATATTTAGTATTTTTTTTTCGAAATGTTTATTATTATTATCGTTACTTCCTTTTGCTTCCAATATTTTGTAAAATCTAATTATACCTGTCCCACCTGTCCCGCTTTTCCATCCATCCTAAATGTACGGGACATTTATTTGTTGATACTAGTATAGGTATAATTTAAGAAACTCTTCAGACACGACTTGAGGTTACTCCTTAGAAAGGAAAATGATGCCGTAGTTAAAGGCGCACAAGTGACGTAGGCGACGTAAGCGCGGTAAACCACTATGACGATACATTAATGTTTCTTCAATCGATTCAAAAATAATTTCAATTTAACTTATTGCAATTTTATATCGTTGTCTTGTATTCTTTCAACCTTTATCGCATTTTCTTTGAAAGCCTCTTATCCTATTTTCTTGTCTGCATGGTAGTTTTAACACCACAGTGTTGTTTCGATTTTTGTATTTTTTTTCATTTAGCCACTGAAGAGCACTTCGAGATTCTTATAATCTGTTCAAGATTAAACTTTCGAATGTTATATAATGTAGGGAATGTCTTAAATTTTTTTTACAATTAGGTACAAAATAGGCTAAACAAAAAAAAAAGGTATATTTTCTGGGACATAAAAAGTAGTATTTACGTAAGTATACTTCTAATAAAATAAATTACAATTCATAGATACAAATATGGGCTAAAGCGCAATGTTTAGGTATACTTTTATTATAATAGAATGAGAAAATTATATGCAAACCGAAATCGCGTTTCTGTTCGATTTCAATAATAAAGTAATGTTATCTAAGATAAATAAAGTATGAAAAACATGGTGTGCCCAATATCTAATTAGTTGTAAGCTTCATGGTTGATTATGTCTAATTTATTGTCTGCAATCTGCGAATGCAAATCTAATAGGAAATAAAAAAGTAAAACGTGCAGTCGGAGCCATTTTCATGATTACCGTCGCCTATTGACATACGCATAGAAGCTATACAGATACTGTCCTCCTTTCTCCTCCCACCTCCATGGGCCACCGGCTACTTACACACCGCAAGAAACGCAGCTGTCATTTTACATGGGTCTCGTGTAAGCGAGAGGAACCTCCCCGGTCGTGCCGGCCCAATTCCTACTACCTCTTATTAAATACTGCCGCTTTTGCCGTGTGCCGATGTCCCATCCGAGAAAAGGAATGAACTCGTCATACATGCGCATGTTTATTGTTTATAGGCGTCAATTGTTATCAAACTCGAACTGCTCGTTTGTCTCCTGCTGTCTTGGCTGGCCTTGTCCTCATGCCATGGCTGTAAAAAGAAAAAAAAGGTAGACAATAAGAGTAACTATGCTTAATAGAAGAAAATTTCATTTACACATTTTTTATTTCAACACATTTTGTAATTAATAAATTGTGTACATTGTTACTTATACTGTATACTTGATATAAATTTGTCGCAATCAAATAAAATTAATTAAAATCTTTCAATGTAAACATAACAGCAAACATAAAGCGTGTCAAAATTAATGCTGCAACTCGTAGGGTTGAAACATGTGCATAATAATAAGTGAAATTGATAATATTTGTAATAAACTGAAGCCATTTTATTATGAAGTTGGTGGATCAAAATTCCATCTAAGTTACCTTGTGAAGAATGAGAGAAGGAAAGAAAAAAGTGAGTATTTGTGTAATATTACATACACCTTCCACTTATAGCGATTGGTCCCAACTCCGTGTTTGTTAATTTTCGCAAGCACTGGTCTTTGGTTGAGGCCATTTGGTGAGGCCACGAAACAGATACATGGAGTACATAAAACACTTCCTTTTACGTATAACATTCTTCAATAAACCGACAAAAATAAATGAAAATTAAATTTATAATAATCTTAAATCCAGACAGAAATAAACATAATATATACAATATGACATACATGGGTTGTTTGAAATTTATTTAACATAGTTAATATAGAAAAAGAAAAGACTGTAATAGTAAAAGTGTAATATTAACTAGCCTATATTCTATGTTTGTGCCATATATAATATTAATCAAAACTTTTATAGACTAAATTATATGGTTTCAGAATTTAATAATTGAAGTGGGCAACCCTATTACATTCACACATACAAGTATCAATTTAAATTATAATTAAGCTCCGCATTTGCGTTTAACCAGATACATAAAAGAAATTAAATGATAATTAGATAAAATGTATTACGTTAACAACCGGCTACCCTCATTTATTTCTACCGAATCTCCTTAAAGAGTTAAAAATGAGGATCATAAAACAAAATCGATATCTAACGTGACGAAGAAGAAGAGACTCGGAATTAAAGTTTGTCTAGGGCTTCCAATATATGACATACTCGTATCATACAATACGAAGAACTTTGTTCGCGATATAAATAAAACAGCTTTAAACAAGATGTACAATAAATACATCATATTATTATCAAAATCAACTGGTATAAAGCTGATTTAATAATACATTGAATTAATGTACCAAGCGAAATTGCCAGTATAAATTATTCAGAATGTTATAATGCGATTACTCCTTGTGACTTGCTCGTCAGACGTGGATCTGCGGCTAACCGCAAAGTAATAAGAAGCCATCAAAAGTTGTATCAAAATGTTAATGTAATTTTTTCTATTATTTCATATCCTCGTTTCTGTTATTTTTATAATTATTAAAGTTGAGCAAGACTCAAGTTTTAATAGTTTCTTCTCTAACAAAAATACCCTGTTCATGTTATGAACGCAGTGACGTTTGGCTTTTCTGTCATCCTGCAACCAACACTTGCAACAAATGAACTTGCTCATATGATTGAAGATTCCAAAGCAAAATATAAAAATTGTATCACTACAATAATGTTCAATATTCCTAAAAATAATTTTAAAATCCTATATTGGGTAAAAATCGTTTCATTTGGAATAATAAATGATACATTTATTTGTTGATGGCAAAACTTGAAAATATCAAAAACAGTGTGTTATGAGTACCAGTTGCCTTACAAGGGAGTTTACCATTACTATTTACAAAATATCTAGTTAGATATTCCGGTTGTAAAGGAATACGTTTGCTAATATATAATTCAGAGCTCGCTGGATATCTAATAAAGATTTTGTTCCCGACGGACATAGAAAAATTGAGGTTGCATCAATACTCTCTTAATCTTTATATTATACTCTAGGTATTTAAATATAAGTATGTCTACAGAGATTTATTTAAGTCAAGATTTATAGTAGGTAGTTGCACGATGAAATAACGACATACTACTTTGCATATAACCTGATCCAACGCGAGTCGAAGATCAGTGATCTTTGCGACCATCAGTTGGCTACCCGTTCAAAATTCTTCAGCCATTTTAGCAGGATTATGTACTCTATAGTAGGGTCTATGAAACAAAGCAAAATTTTGATCCGTTGGCGTACGAGAACCATAACGATCCTCTCCATCTTATAACGGCTTCCAACTATCTGCTTCTTTCGTTGAGAATAAGAAATTTAATATACTTACCAAACTTATACCTATAAATTATTTGTCATATTAGCAAGAGATAGTGCCATGCTGCAATGCAGGCGACATGGGCGGGTACGACCGGGGTGTTACCACTTGCGCACATGATACCTTAAAGTAACAGCTATGCTGTCGCGTTTCACAGTTCATGTTCACTAAGGCCAAAAGTGGCGACATGGTACAAAATTTTACAAAGACAATAATTGGCAAACTCAACCATAAAATACAATTCTGACATCTGCATCGGTCGGTAATCTAAACCTTTTTTATGTAAAATAAATACAATAAAAAAAGACATGTTTTGTGCCGTTGATGCGATAGAAATATGGGAGGGGAATTCCATCTGATAAAGGCCACATTCATGTCAGATCGTAAGTCAAAAAATTGTTCCTACGATTCTTTTGTTTCCTAAATGTTTGACAATGGAATAAAAACGTCGCATTTTCAGCGATATAATATGTTACGAGGAGGAGGATATGTAATACTAGAACTCCCGGTTTTAGCGTAGTTAGGTAATTAAACATTTAAAAAAAGGTATTGTATAAAAATGCGAAACACCGAACTCCCGCACAAAAAACGCTGACGTGGGTCTCAAAGCCGCGGAGCTCAAATGGAGCTGGACTGAACATGTCTGCCGCAGACCTGATGAGTCTTGGTCAAAAATTGCCATTTTATGGGACCCAGACTCAATCCCGTGGATTATAGAAAATCATACCATTGCATCCCATAGGAACATTTTTTCGGGATAAAAACTATACGATGTTAATCCAAATTTCTCTCTATGTGTATGCCAAATTTCATGAAAATCGGTTCAGCGGTTTTCGCAGCATACAAACTTTCGCATTTATAATATGAGTAGGATTAGTAGGATTAAAATAGATTGGAGTGATAAGGAGAACTAAATCGCTGTAATATCTCAATTACATAGAGTAAATCGAAAGATAATGCAAATTTTAAAACTACCCATACGCTTGATATCAGTCAGATGTTTGTGTACCGGGCCATTGATAGGTGTAATGTAATTTCCTAGCAAAATATCTTTTATCTTTAATACAATGAAATAGCCTCAAAACTTAAATTTGTAACAACATACTTTGCTTCATTAATTGTAAAGAAACCTATATGTTCAGATGAATGAAACATTAGTTATAAAAAAATAAATCAGTTCTAATACTGCTAGAGTATACGTGTATATTTTTAATGTGAATGATTAAATAAGAGGTCCTCCGTTTCATAACAGTTAAGAGGTTTAATCCAGTTTGAAACCATTTTCTTAGACTCGCTGTACGTTTTAGGGTATATATAAATATAGCTATTGACTCTATTGTATAAACGAATTGAGGCTTGCGAGAATTGTAGTCTTGCAAATCTTGTTTTTGAAAATGGAACAGGAATGACATTGTCTTTTCTGCGTTTATTAATTATACTGGGGTCAAAATTAATGCTTTTATGTTTTGTGAGAGCTGTATTTAGAATGCATAGCTTACGTACCGACCGAGTACCGAGACCGAGACCGAGTAAATCAGTTTCTTGGTATATTGTTTCTGTAGGGAAATAACGCCGCTTATAATACATAACCTTAAGCAGAGCACGCTGGGCTCTTTCCAGAGTCAGAAACTGTGTCTTCAGAGCTCCACCCCAAATCGAAATACAATACGTAATAATGGATTCCACAAGAGCTTTGTAGATTTGATTTAATAATTTAATTGGTGATGCAACATTGTCAGATTTCGTTCTTGGGATGACATGTCTCAAGTTTTTGAAAATCCAAATAAACTTTCTGACTCTAGACTCCAAAAGGTTAATTTGCGGATACCAGGAAAGCCTTTGATCAATCAATACTCCGAGATATTGCGTTTGAGAGACTTTGTTAATTATGGGACAGGAACATCCAACCAGCCTTATATTAGCACATTCGTGAAATTTAATATTTAACAAATCTTTTAACCTTTTGTCAATTCAAAAACAAATGTAAGTTGTTTTAATTGTGTTTAAAGATAAAAGATTATATTTTAGCCATATATACTCATTTTATCAAATCGTTTTATAAAAGCCTAGTTCAAAATAAAAATATAATATTAAAACATCGTTCACATGAAATATAATTATGGAAGACATTTATTTCAGCATAAAGTGGGAACAATTATGATATCTTCCGTGGATAAATCGACTGCTATAAATTAACTAATTACTCATGGTAAACCATCATAATCATTAATTTTAATGTAAAGGAGGCTTATTATTTCGTAATGGGAGTATACTGTTAATTATTATAATAACTTTGTCTTGGTCACATCAAACAAATAATGTGTTTAATATATTGAGCATCTGCTTCCTTAAGGCGTTTATGAAATTTCACATCCCAAATTTTTTTTTATTGAAGCAGAGGAATACATTTACGTATGACATCTAGGAGCCTGGATGGCCCCTAGACCTATGTCGGACTAGATGTGTGCTATTGTAATTTAACAGAACAGCAGTTAGGAAACTTCTTTACAAATTAACATTGTAAGTGAAATAAAATTCTGTAAAAATACATGTGTTGGCAATGAAAGCCGATGTGACGATGATCATGATCCTCCCAGCACTTCTTTGTTTACACAATCACCAAATTACAGTTTTAGCTGTTCTCTAGAGTTTAAGAGGCACATAAGAAGTTTTCTAATAAATATTCTCTCAGTTGGTAAATTAAGAAAAGTTTATTTAAGCACTAAGAAACTGAAAATCGTCTAAAGATACCGAACTGAAGTGTAAAATTGTTGATAACTTTCACCAAAATAAAGAATGTATTATCAAGTGTTGTCCGCATGTTGACGGCATTGTCACTTCTATCAGGTTACATTGCAATCAAAATTCAAGTCTTGTAAACTATAGATACGAAAACTGGAGTTTTTAGTGTAGTGTCTCTATTTTATTTTTGTAGGTTTAATAGATTTCGAGTTGTAAAGGTACATACGATTCGGAGTCGTCAGTTCCTTTTATTTCAAACTTGATGGATGGACCTTTCTACGTTTCTGTGTCTAAACGAGAATATAAAAATGTTTATTGTGAGAGTTATATGAACATTATTTCCTAACTTTTGATATCATAAACCGTGTCTTCTATCTATTAGTAGTGGCTATACATCTCAACGATTTAATATAAGCTTCTAATACGAACTGTCTAGACGTGAAGGTCGCTTCCAATATTATTCTGAATATAATTCAAATCATTTTGTTGTTTTCGTCGACTTTTAAATATTAATAGGACTACGTTATTCTGTTTACATTATATTTGTGAAATCATGACTTTTTAGTCAAATATTATATTATATTATATAAGATTAGTTTATATATTAATTTAAATATAATTATATAAATATTTAACATCTGAGCCCAAAACATTTTTTCTTGAAAATGAAAGAAACTTTAGTCCGTATATTAAATTCATATTTGTAGCACTAAGGTTGCTTAGTGCTATTATATTAGGTTTAATTATCAAAATTGTTTTATTTTTACTCTGCATTTTGTTTCCTCCTATAATTACGATTGCCGCCGTTTTTTAAATAATTTCATAACGCCGCGTGTTACAATATTTATTTAAAACATTATTCTTGATATTAACGTACTTCATTTTCATTTCTTAGCCTTAAAACTCCTTCCAGAATAAATAATTATTGTAATTATATTAATATATATACATAGAAGAATACCTGTATTAACATTCTATTATTTAGTTACTTCAATTTTCTATACTAATTTATTTATTAATAAATACATTAAGCGAATGAATTGAAATATATTGAAAAGCTTTCGCTTCGTAATTTGATTAGCTCAGCTTTAAAGCGAGCACTTAGTATTCGATTCAGCACAAAATAAAAACAACAAAGTTCTCCGGTTAACAAAAGGTTTATCATAAATATGATTTATAGCTCGTGGAAAACGAATATCAGATACCCTTTCTGTTCTGTAAAATGATTTTAAATTCTTTTTTATGAATGACAACTCGTATTCGGAAAAATGTTTTAAGCTTTTATTTATATTCCAGTGACGCACTAAATGACTCGATGAAAGTTCCTCAACTGAACATTCGGAAGTATATTAATTTTAAATGGGTTAACTATTGTGCATAATGTCCATAACGATAAGGGTAAGTAAGGTAAAAGACATTGTGAGATCAGCGCTACAGCCGAATAGGGCTAGTAGCATACATATGCTTGTTTAAAATATCGAGTTTCTACTTATGGCTATGTATCAAGCTATTTTGTGTTGTTCATTAGTCGTAAAGAACAGCTGAGGCGAGAAATTTACATAGCACGCATTTGGATATAAATTACTGCGATTAAACTCACAATGGGTAGATTTATTAAGTGCAAGCAATGAAAATTTAAAGCATTGGTTACATAAATCTAAATGATGCTAAGTAATTTTACGAAACAAAAGACTCAATTCTGAACCCTTTTTAACCTTCCGATTCACTTGATAGCAATAGGAGCGCTAAGGGCACAAGATAATAAAACACTTTATAACTTGCGAAATTTTACAGGGTCAGAGACACAAAAAAGAATAGGTGTGCCGCAGGTAATTTTAATTTTTATGTCCATTCTAGTTCGACCTCGTGGTTATCCTTATATAAAGTTAATCTTAAAGGATAAGTGGTTTTTTTATCTTATTCCAGAGTGTATTTTTAGCGGTGCGGTGGTGGTTTAATAACAAACACATTATCATATTTATAACATATTTTGTATAGTATAATAAATTAATTTACCATACTGCTTGCTATTTTCTACGTATAGTTACCTGTTTAGTCATATTATTATTACACTTGTATTAAGTAGAACGGCTGTTGAGTAGATGACGAATCTACGAAAGTTGCGTATATTTGTGGGCGTTGGTGATCACTTACTATCAAATGACCCGACGCTTGTTTAACACGTTTGCTATAAAAAAATAACTGTTATTTCATTATTAGTTATATCCTAAATAATATATATTTTTTTTATTTTATTTGGCAAACGAGGACTCGGAGCCATTTTCACTACTACCAACGCCCATAGACATCCGCATAGAAGCTATACAGATGACCTGTCCTCCTTTCTCCTCTCACCTCCATGGGCCACCGGCTACTCACACACCGCATAAAACGCGACAGCACAGCTGTCACTTTACGCTGGTCTCATGTAAGCGAGAGGTCGTGATGGCCCAATTCGGCTGCATGCAAGCATGCAATGTGGCATTACCTCTTCGTTCTATATTTGCTTGTCTCTTTACAGTTATGAGAATACGAAGAAGTTTGTTCACTATTATAATAATAAACATCATATTATCAAAATCAACCCGTATAAATCTGATTTAATATTTACATTGAATTAATGTACCTACTAAATGAAATTGCCAACATAAGTTATTCATAATGTTATAAGGCCTGACTTGCTCGTCAGACGTCCGCGGCTAACCACAAAGTAATAGGAAGCCATCGCAAGTTGTGTCAAAATGTTAATGTAATTTTCTTATTATTTCATTTTCTCATTTCTCATGTTTAGTTAGAGGTTAATACGGTTTCGATTTGGGCCGGCACGACCAGGGAGGTACCTCTTGCTAACACAGTACCGGGTAAAGTGATAGCGGCGCTGTCGCGTTTCATGCGGTGTGTAAATAGCATGTGGCTTGTGGAGGGGTGAAGATAAGGGCAACGCATCTGCATAACCTCTTGACGGATGTCTATGGGCATCGGTAGTCAAGAAAATGGCTCCAATTGTTTGTTTGCCCCCCGTTTGTATTATTCATGTTTAAATTTATATTTATTAGATAGCCATTCCTCCAGGGGGATAGGCATTCTACCAACCACAACGTGACCACCTATTGAGTGACTGGTGCTCAATGTCAGCTGTGGTCTCCAGGGATCACCCTTCAGTAGGAAAGCTTATCAAATTGAGCTAATTATTGAAGCTATTATTCATAATTACAAAGTAAGTAAAAAGTTGAGGCTATGGAAATTAGTGAAAGAATGAAATACGACAAGATTAAAATGAGTAGATATATCGTTCTATCAATAGCCGCCCCCTACACTCCCAGCCAAATATCCTTTACTTTTTTTTTCTATACCCTTTACTTTTTTATATTAAGAAATAGACCACAATTAAATTCTACTAAACTGAAAAAATGATATTTAATTCTTACACATCTATACAATATACCTACATATAATAAAACTGTAGAAGAAGTCATTTTGTCTGTGTCTTGTGCGGCTTTCACGCAAAAAGTAACAATCGGTAACATTTAGGCTATAACTTATCAATATATTATATTATAATGCAGTCTCGACTTGAAATACACTATTGCAGGGAAAAATAACGGATTGACAATACGGCAACATACATTACACGTTACCATGACAACATATTTTCCAATAATGACAAGATAACGGCTATCGGATCAACTAGTCATATATAAAATTATTCAAATCAAATAAATTATATAAATTGAGCGCAAAGAGATCCCAAATAGCTAATGTAAAGTAAATGACAAATTATAAGGGTCATTACGGAGCCCTCAAATAATTTCCACACGTATGGAGAAAGGTGCCCTTTTTTAAAATTGTTCTATTATTATTTGTTTTGTTTAGGTAACAAACGGCTTTAATACTCGTATAATATTATGATGATTATCTTTTTTGTGGAGTAAAATGAAAGTACAGACGGTTCGCAGGCTTTAAAATGGCTGGATGTTTATATTATTTTGTTTCCAAGGGACGAAAATGAGTTTATGAATGACCTGAAACTAAATGATTGATTACGCACCTACGAATATTAATTTGCATTTACATTCCAATAACGTGCACACGTCAAAATTTTCTCAATTTTTACCCTCCTTTGTTTTAAAATTACACTTTAAGTGACGTGGTTGAGACTTTACGTCTATTATATAAGTCAGCAATATCCTCCATTAAGAAGTCGGTTTAAAAAATGTTACACTTATTTTTGGGAAAACCTAGGCACAATGAATTGTCAATTCATGATTATATTCTTGCATCAGCCTGCCTGTCAGCTAGTCATTCGATTTCTGAGTCGTTTTCGGACATATTATTTCAATTAATGTTTTGTAATAAGATAATGTGTGGTCATAGTGTTTACATAATATTTTAGAACCACTAATATTTCTTATATATTACATTATTCTTAGATTAAGTATACTTAATCTAAGATTTTAACGATATGCCAAATAATATTAATCGCCCAATGACATTATTCGCAGAATACAGCTTGATGATATGATAAGATGTTGACTACTATAAAATTAATATACATAATTCACAAATTGTGCAGCCATTAGTAAATTGTTGAGTTGATTGTCGTCATCTAAAACTCGGCTACGTTACGATATAATGTAACGTGATGACTATAAAGCCGTCTTCATTATCAATAAATCCCTCATTCACTAAGACTCAACTGTATGAACTATACTAGAAACAATTTATTCAATAGGTGTTGATAAAGTGATAATGATCATTATAAAATTCATCAAGCACTAATTTATTTATATAAACGCCGAATTACAGTTTTAGCTGTTCACTAGAGTTTAAGAGGTACTTAAGAAGTTTTCTAATAAATATTCTCTCAAATGGCAAATTGACAAAAGTTTATTTATGTACTAAGAAACTTTAAACCTTCAAAAGATAGGGATCTTAAGTGTAAAGTTTACAGAAACATTTCACCAAAATAAAGTACTATTATATTATTATGTTTTCGTCTTACTGAGAAATTTTAGAAATGTAAATTTCAGAGTATATCGAAGATGTTAGGATCTTTGCAGAATACGTAACTTGAATACGTGAATTTTAGCTTCACTACAAAATTACTAATCACACTTATGTAATGACGCTCTCAGTAAACTTTTGAAGACTTAGAACACCGCCTTCCTCACATTCCTCACCTGCTCCGGCGTATAGTGACAGCTGTGCTGTTGCGTTTCGTGCGGTGTGTAAGTAGCCGGTGGCCCTTGGAGGTGGGAGGAGGAAGGAGGGCAACGCATCTGTATAGACTCTATGCGGACTGCTCGGTTTGCCCCTATACCATAAAGAAAAGAAAAATAAAATGTGATTTCGAAGGACACGGCGATGGGTATAATGGAGAGATCAATTTACTGCCTCTGTCCGCTTTAGGCCTGAATACTTGATGACAAGAAGATACTGAAAGATTTCAATCTGGTTTCAATTTAATTATTTTCCCTCATACCAACCTTGTGTAACATTTTCGTGTCTTTAACCAAACTCCTACGAAATAGATTGAACGATTCCTATGAAATAGTTTTTTTTTCGGTAGATGTAAGAGTTGGTTATAAAGTATATTTCAAATTATTATTATCATATTTTCACAGATTCACACTCACGCGGGTGAAATTCAGACCTCCATTAGTCTAATTATAGGATGATATAAAACGACCTTTATGTAACAAAAATTGAGTCTTTTAGACCACACAACTAAAGTAAAACTTAATTGATAACATAACATGTCATATGATATTTACTGTTCTTCTTTCTTTCTGTTCCGTTTCCGACTTCGCCCGTTCAACACATTTTTGTAACGCTCTCGCCAGCTCCCATACCAGCGCGCGTAAAAATGTTTTACTTCAAAAATCTTCAGCAACAGCTACCTAGATACTAGGTTGTTTTATATATTTACATTAAGTAAAGATAATCGTTTTACGGAGCAATACAATGGAAGCAACATCTAATATATATTGAAAAGTTTAAAGGAACATAAAATTCACTAGGGAACAAACAACTTTAGCTACCTAAATAAATATAAAACGAGCGAATGACACCTAAGTGTAAGGTGTTCGAAGTCAACTAAGTTAGCGCCACTAAAGCCGTACAGTACGTAACAAAGGAAGCGAGTTCCTCGACAAAAGCACCTTTAACTCGTTTAATGATGTAGAAACTAACGGTACAACTTGTGCTTGGAAAAAAGATACTTATAAAAGCGACTTGCTTTCGTGTTTTGAGTAATTTTATAAATGTAAGTATATCTCGACACGAAAGGAAGATCAATATAGTTTTTACATATCATATCTTCAAAGGCTCTGTTGTGTTTCTCTGATCCCTAAATTAATAATATGCTTCTAGATTACTCTTTAGTACTACTACGCACACTAATGTGAACTGTATCGTAATGGCCTCGCCTCGAAAAGCGAAAGCGATACGGTGCCGATCCTTTTCCAGGTTGATAAGTGTGCGGTGATCATTATACTATTTAAAAAAGATTACTGCCTAATAACAACAATATCGTAAATTATTGAATCGAATATTAAAATCAAACCTGTAACAACGACCACTTAAGTGATTCAAGAAAACGCATCGCCTGTTTTACAAAAAGCAATATTTGTTTTGTAAAATTTATAAAAACGTTTGTAATTTTGATTATAAACGATTTAATATTGAGAAACAGCTCTTTTTTTTTATTTTAATCTTTGAATATTTCGTATTGTAATTTATGATTCTAGAGCTCGGGGTAAAAAAAGGAAATTTTATTAAAAAAGTTCTGCAAAGCCTTGGCATACGTCCAAATTAATTTGAATAATTGGAATATTTTTTTGCATTAGGCTGACCTTGGTGAAAGGCCCGATTTCTCCTGTGGAATTACCCGGCTGCCTCTAAGCCGTCCCTACTACAACGTCGGAATCGCGCTATGGGGTCAGGTTACCATCCTGTGACGATGGTGATATAACACCAGCGCTATGATTAAGAGCACTATGTCATTAAACTGTTACTTCTAACCGTTTCCATTTTCTAATTTACCCATATAACGAAGTCGCATGCAGGCTTGCTTAGCGTCTTGATCCTAAAGTACTTGTATCTCTTATCTTTAATTGTATTCCCATAGAATTTCCGACAAACTCGATAGAGCACTGCTCGAGTAGCAGCGGCTGTGGCATGTAATTTACTTACTTTTACGTACTTTTACACTCTCTCTGCGCGATGGATGTCTTGTATAATGCTTCAGAAAGATGTACTACAATAAAGCGTTATAAACGCAAGCTACTACTTGAAATGAAAGCTAAGTAGCAGCAGGATTGATATAGCTTAATAAATGATTTATAAAATACTTGCTTCCGCCCGTAACTTCATAATATTCCGGATTCCGGAGTCAGACCTTAGACTTCCAGCGGCCCCCCAATTATAGCAGTTAAATCATCCGCAGGGACTTAGTCGGTATTGCACCACCAAATGTCGAGTTGGACATAAGTTTAGGAGCCACATTGGCCCCTAGGTATCACACGTCAATGTCAATAAAAAATGTAAATAAAAAAGTTTTCACATAAAAATACTAATTAAAAATTATCTATTAAGCTTCCTGGGTCAATAAGTAAACAATTACATAGACAATATATATAATAATATAATAATAATACAGATGTAAAGAGTTCATTTTACGTAGATGATAATGACAGCTGTGATTTTGTTTTGATGTATTTGATGTTGGCTTTAGGATGTTTTTTGAACTTGCCTCCCCACATATTCCTTCTAATATCAATAAAACTTGATGGTGGACCAACAACTTTTATCGAAGATGACGATATATCAGGAAAGTGTGTTTGTTACTCTTTACAAATCAATTAAATTAAGTGGAAATATGGCATAGATGTTAGTAACCTGGATTATCATGAAAACATTTTATTCCTAAAATAGGATTAATAATTCTCTTAGGATATTATCTTTATTTCATACGAGTGAGATCGTGAGGCAGCACAGCTAATACCACATAATCCTATCAACCTTCAAACGAACGTATAAAGGCAGTGTTACCTAAATTTGAAGTTTAATAAAACGCGCGTAGTAACAAGGAGATAAATCTTACTTACGCTTTGTTCCTATAAACACCTTCGCTATGCAAATTGGCGAGCCGCGGTACAACAATGGACCCTCATGTTACTGCGATCATATTTACCTCTAACAAATATCCTTTGTTACGACGTCATGTTTGAATTTGGACTTTGAGCTTCCAAGTAAATAAATGTCATGCGCGCCTTAGTAACATTACATATCTGTATTTGTTTAGGATTTATACGGGAAAGTTACAGCTCTGTCTGTGTCAATATACATGATTATATTTAGAATTATGTGAATTTCATTTGAATAGTAGTTACAGGATCAGCGACACAAAGTTTAGGTAGAGTGGTCCTGGTTCGAATCCGATTATATTTTTTTTTATTTTTACAACATTACAACATTAAATTCACTGATAAACGCTGACGCAAATAAGTTCACTTGACCTTAACGTGTGCAAGTGTTCACGCAGATATACGCCATTTTATTTAAAGAAGCATTTTTGGGTGT
>LUGF01053128.1:143039-174572 GCA_001625245.1 Calycopis cecrops
GTTTCTCGTTGATTTCTTTTCGGTCGTGTTGGACTGCCGTCCCATCGGAATAGGAGAATGAGGGAATAGAGAGTGCACTTGTGTCTACGCGCACACTTGTGCACTATAATATGTCCTGCGCATCTGGCTCGTCTCTATAGAGACGGCCGCCGTAGTCGAAATCGGCTGGGAGGACATTATTAAATATATATTTATATGATGTATAAAAATAATATTAATTATAAAAAATATGAATATGTATTACGGTGAACAGCGTTGTGTACCGGCTGATAAATGTATTTCACATCATGTATTAGAAAATATAATATTTTAGAAAATGTTTATGTGAAACAGCTTCCTCGGTGGCACCGTTGTATTGTGCGGCAGAGAGTAAATATTGTGCTTGCAAGGAATGTAGTTTTCTTTCAGGGAAATGTTTCAGCTGCTTTTGTTGCAATGCTTGAGGTACTTTACTTTGAATATGCGGGATTGTAGATGGAGCGTGGTGGTGGGACATCTGTACAGTAATATAAGATTTATTGATTTATTAAATAAGGACACCTTCAGTTCATACTTTGATACATTTAATATAGTTACAATCTAGATAGATACAATTCAGACGCATGCAGCTTTATGCAAGTTATATGTAAGTTAGAAGTAAGTATAACTTGCAAAAGGAAATGGCTAAAAGTGACTGCCTTGCGTCTTACTGACATACGCATGTGGACGAAATTCGTAATTTGAATTGATGCATATAAGAGTTCAAAATTAAAAAGAAAATAATTAATAATAAGCGGAACCGCCAAATTTGGTATTTTCTTGGAAAACTTCAATACCAGTGTTTAGTACAATATCTGAGTGGGCTCCAATGGCGTGTCATGCGCCGATAAGTAAGCAGAATATTTTAAACTAACCATTAGTGTTTTCACTCGTTAGGGTTGCGGTACAAAGAAACATTAAATTGAATAATGTACGCTGTCCGAAGTTGTTACGTTAGATTGTTTGAAAAAACTTTGTATTCGAAATGCTGCCCCAATGCCCGAGTATTTTCAACTGCAATGGATGGATTAGTAACACTCAATTTCAAAAATTAATCTCTACACGCCTAATTGAATATCCCTGAAAATACATTACATTATTAAAATAAATTTATCGATTCACACATAAAGAATCAAATAATGTTTGAAAATTAAAAAATATAATTTAACAGCAATGTTAGGTAATTATATTTCTAAATGGATATTTTGTAGCCTCCATGTATACAATATACCTGTTTTTCACATTGTATATAACGAAAGGAATTATTTTTCTTTTATCTTATCTATCTTACGCACCTGCAAAACTTACATATGCACCAAATTATATCTTGCAAGATTTTATCTAAATGTATATAATACATACAGCGTTGTAGATAAAACCTTGCATTGCAACAAATATAAAAACATAAAGCTTATCTGTAAAAATATATCAAAGCAATGCAGTGTCTGTACAATATATGAGCACAATAGTGTGAAGACAGTGACAAACGATAACGTACCAAAAGATAGGTTGTTGTACATTTCAACTATTCTAGGTAGTTCTATAGCACTCGCAGTTCTAAAAAGCACATGACAGATTCACAGGTTTATTTAATGTTTATTTATTACTAGTTGACCTGACAGCCGTTATCTTGTCATTATTGGAAAATATTACTTATGTTGTCACAGTGAAAGTATAAAGTTATGTGGTCGCATTGTCAATCCGTTATTAACATTCATTCGAGTGTTTCTTCTTCTCATTTTGTTACCGAGGGTCTACGTATATAACAAAAGAAGTTACATCAAAATCCGTCCAGTAGTTTTTGCGTGAAAGCCGCACAAGACACAGACAGAGTGACGTCTTCTACAGTTTTATTATATGTATAGATGAACCAATTAAAAAGAAATAGGGTCCTGTTTTGTTGTTGAAGTTGCCACTGCAGCGAAGTTCGCCGGCACGACCGAGTGAGTACCTCTCTACCACATGATACCGCCGTGAAGTGACAACTATGTCGCATTACGTTTGTGCTGCAACTTTTGCGTCACTCTACCTCATGTCGACACAAAAAATGTGTAAATATGAAAGTCACTTTCATGCAAAAACTAAGTCATGTATGTATTGGACTATAATTAGGTTCAGACATATTCCTTTCTAACATAGGAGGCGTAGTGTGAAGTCCCCATTTGGTTACTACCCACGCCCATCAACATCGGCATAATATGTTTATTCGATCCTTCTTTACCTAACCACTACAACGGACAATAGGTTTCAATCTAGAATAATATAAAAGCACTGTGCATATCCAAAAAAATAATGTCTCCTATTTTCAAAGGAATGAAACTACTGGCCACAGCTAGTAATATTATAAAGCTTACTTGAGTAATTGTGATAGATGAGGCGAGTGGCAACATAATGCCATAGCTAATCAGCGAGCTGTGTCAATGTTCAATAGGGTATTAGTTACCGAAGTAAACATGTTACTGCTAATTTATTCAAACATAATATGACTGATGATTTTGATCTTGTGTATATGTGTGTATGTAACTATTTTTCTCAAAACATTATCAGCATATCAGCAAGTTCTTATTATTTGTTAACTTATATCATTATGCCACTTCTTTGACGAATACTAATATGACAAAGCATTTGCCACCAAGTCAAATGAACTTCTGCAAGAAACTATTCAAAGTTCCCTGGGTATCACTTAGTTTTACCAGTTAAATACAAACAAGCACTATAGCTGCAATATGCGGAAACGTGATATTTATTGGTGTTTAGAACTTTTCAATTGTTTTTTACAATAAATATTGTAATACCACAATAATATTCAATATTTCTATTAATTTAATAACTGTTTTTGAGTAAAAATGATTTTTAAATATAATAAATAAATAAATAAATATACATATTTATGCTAGGCCATTGTGACCCAAAGAATCGCCCGCATGATTTTGGATTCCGCGAAAATAACCGTGAACTAACCACCACCACACGACACACGCTACCATAAGTCACGTAATATATTACGTGACTTTTATGGTCGCCGCACACTTATCAACTCGGAAAGGGATCGTAAACGTATCACCTCGAGCCGGTCAGTATTCTTTGTATGAAACTTTATACTGCAACGTACACTAACGGGAAACGTAACGTATCGTATCGCCTTCGCTTTTCTAGACGAGGCGATTCCGATCCCTTTCCGAGTTGATAAGTGTGCCGCGACCATTATGCGGAATAATGTGTACGAGATGTACCACCCCGGTCGTGCCGGCCCTATTCAGTAGTGTGCCGTTACGCATCATAAATCTGGGCTTACGCAAAGCTAGGCATACAAATCGTAATTTATTTATGTATCAATACTTTTATTTTAATTCCCAGAGTATAAAAAAGATGTTTTATTAGTTAGAATTGAGGCAGTCTCAATATTTCTATGTCCGTCGGGAACAAAATCATTATTAGATACCCAGCGAGCTTTGAATTATATATTAGTAACTGTATTCGTTTATCTATTTATAAAATATCTGATTTGCTGCCACACACGGCAGTTTAACAAATCTGTGGCCAATTTCCTTGTGTGGAAACTAAGGGCGCGTTCATATATAACGTCCATTTTAGAGGATCCTTTTTAACGGATCCGTCGCTACTGGAGATAGTATTCACAAAGCATTTATAGGATCCTTTTTAACGGATCTATCGCTACATATACAATATGTAATAATACAAGAATATACTGTTACTGATATTTTCAAGTTTTACTATCGACATTTATTGATTCACTTTGTGCCGGACACGATGACAAGGCCTCTCACATTTTCCGTTAAGCTCATTACTGCAAGGACATAAAGAGAAATCGCTGATCGGTAAAATTTATTCGGTTAAGTGCCTGTAAAATATACGGGAAAACCATTTTATTAGTGCTTAGTAAGATGATTTAAGTCTTAATATGTGCTTTCTTGTGATTTAACTTTATGGATTGTCATTAATTTGTATTTCATTTACTCTCTGTATTTAGCCTTTTTTAATATTCGCACAAATGAAAGATTCTTGGGTAATTATCTAGTAGTTTATATTTTTACGTTCGGTATCGTTTTAACATTGTCGTACTTAAATTCATTACTTTCTGAGATAAGAGGTAGGTATCACAGTTACGAAGAGTGATATGTAATTAATTAACGCGGCATTCGCACACCAAGACTTACTTTGGTCCTACCTTTGGTGTATGGAATCCTAAAAACAGCATTTTCTTCAAATATAATATTTCTGATATAAAGTGCTCCTTACTTCTCATACCATTTACAATAAGCCTGTGTATTATACCGAATGTATTTTATAGAGAAAAAAAAAATATTGCTTAATAGGTAACAAGATGGCTTGGAGATGTTTGGAAAATAAGACTTTAAAAGGTATTTTACGTCAACCTTAGCATCTTTTATCACTAAATTGTATCCGTTCTAAGTGCCCGGTGAATCACTATTGATACTATACATCCACTCGTGCGTACTGAGTATGGCGGAGCATATCTTCCCTTACTACTACAGACAATTACTACAAATTTATTTTTAGGGTTCCGTAGCCAAATGGCAAAAAACGGAACGGAATATTTACTTTTTTGTACAGTGTCATTCGTGTCACTTGAGGAATTAAACGTATGAGGTATCGAAGATCCGACAAACAGTTCATACTGTAGCAGGGATCAAAGAAATGTACAAAAATACGTTCAAACATTACCCTCCTGACGAAATCGGTCCTAAATACATACATCTCCCACAAACACCTGTAAATAATCAAGATTTACAAACAGATAAAATGATTCGAAGAACGCGGTGAATCCTTCGAGACCGAATCAAGTTATTCGCGGCGAGGCATCTCGACACCCATAATCCTCTTACCCCAATACGAGATGTCGAGCCTTTTTATTTTTATTATGTTGTTTAATAATTAATTGATTTATAACTACTTTAGGCTGAAATTCTACAAAAGACAAACGCAAAAATATGAATTTCAATACGTTTTTATTTACCTAACAGTATTCTTAACACCTAACATCTCTTGTACGTGTAGCAAATTAATACAAATTGTTGCGTTTTTGGTGTTATCTCATTACTTATAGACATTCTCATAAGAAATGCAGTAAATTGTATGAGTACCTATTATTTTTTTTTTTAATAAAACCATTTTAAACCTGAAAGATATATATCTGATACAGAGATAGATATTATCTTATATACAAATATAAGATGTTTTGATGTTTTTTGGGCGCCCGATAGCTGATTCTATGTACTCACATTGGTTTGACGACCCCAGAGTTTGCCCATGAGACGTAAATAATTTTGCCACTTAAAAATAAATACTTGTAACATAGGCATAGGCATTTATTTTACGCCAAATATAATTTTTAATTAATAGGAAATATGAACTACAATAATGTGTGCTGTTTAGAGTGGCTCCCCACTTGTCAACACCACAGCTGGCGCGCAGCCAATTGTTTCGCTGTTTATGCCTCAAATATAAATTACAATATTATTATAGCTTCAAGCCCGAATATTACTGAAGAAAAAACTCAAGCACGTGTATAATATATATATATAAAGAAATTATTCGTATAACAATTTATAAATATCACAAAAATATAAAGACGTAAAGCTTGTTTATTTGTAGGATGTTTTCAGAAATACTGATCCAATCACAAAAATTGATTCACGTATAGAAAGCTACATATCTCAAGAGTAATATAGTGCTACTATGTTACTACTAAGTTGTAATTAAAAATTAAAAAGTAGTAGGTATACCTTATTCAGCCAAGTGTATGATAAACATACACGTTTTCGGGTGATTAAAATAGTGTTTACCAGCGCCCTGAATTCCAGATGACATAAAATTACAATAAAAACGATACATAAAGAGAAATATAAAAAAACAAATTCCAATGAAAATTGTAAGTTTTATATCAATACTAGAACAATGTAATAATGAGATGCTCTGAGTTGTCAAATTCATGATTTGGTCGAAAATGAAAAATACAATAAGATGTTGTATTTAACTAACAAAGAGACATTTTCATTATAACTTCTGACTACAACGACGGAATGACGATTTAATTATTTACTTAGCATACCGTTCGATTGTCTATAACGTAAAGGTACGAGTTAGATTTTGTAAATAAAAAAATTACTTTTGTTCACACATTCTAAAAATTACTAAATCCGGCTCAATCTCTAATAAATTTTAATGTTTTCGGTAATTAAAATAAACAGTTTTCTGAAAATTATACGGAATCGGTTACAGCTTACAATGCGTCGAATCTATTATAGTCCCCTGCAAGAAAACTTTAGGTCCTAGTTTTGTGACTTGATAGTTATGTGTACACCTCCCGTCGTTCGCTTTCGTCGTGGAAGTTCGCAGTTTGCCGATTCATTTGATTCTGCCATTGGAAACAGAGAGCCTCTGACATGTTGAAAACCACCTCAAGACAAAACTGCCGGATCTGGCCAATGACTTGAGCAGATCAGCCCGTGGTCTTAGTTTACCGAGCGCTGTCTCTAACCCGGCACTTTGACCAATTTTATTCGCATAGAACGCTACAGCAATGTGTAAGTTATCCTAGGAAATTTATCTCATTTAACGTATTTTGTTATTCTCTTTTCCTTTGTGCTTTGTGCGCTACAAATTCCTTTTAAGCATATTATAAAGTTGGATTACAGAAATCTTTTTGACTTTACTTATATAAAATACTAACTACAGCTTAGATTATGTAATGTAGAAAAGGAATGAATATAAAGGAATATTTATTTACTGACTTCAAAAAGGAGGTTTTCAATTGCATTGTAATTTTTTACCTTATCAGGTCGTCAATTGTGGAGTCCTTGAATAATCTGTACATCTAAATAGATGATCGATCTGTATTTTTTTTCGTGAGGAATTCCATTTACGCACTACTACCGGTCCTGGCTGAGCATCGATGAGTGTGTGGATGAATGACCCACTAAAACCCTACTAAAAGTACCTCGACTCTATCTCTGGAATAGATAATCTTGATCAGTAACAATTTAATAAATAACTAAAATATAAACTCTTCGCCTTATTTTGGCCTGTAAAAAACAATATAGCTATAAAACTTATCTGCATTACTTTTTCGTAGGAAAGTGATATTGTTTTACAAGTGAAGTGTACACCGTGACAAACATTTTAAATAATTGTAACGCCCGGCCCACTAGGTAGAACTGAAATACAGAGTAAAAATGAAACAATTTTGATAATGGACTCTTTGTTTAGGGCAGCAAATTTGAATCATGAGATGGCGAGGATAAGGGAAAAAATTGGCGATAAGAGATGTTTCGACTAATTAAATTGTTGTTTTGTATTTATAAAATTTATTTTAGGCCTTATTGTCTCTAAATGAGACAATAAGGCCTAAAATAAGCATTATTATATTATTATCATAAATTATGTACTCACTAGCTGTGCCCCGCGGTATCACTCGCGTAAAATTAGTCATAAGCGAACCTTTATTTTCGGGAAAAAGTATTATTTGTTATTCTAGATTTGATCTTCTGAAGGCAGACAGAAAACTACTGCATGCATTTGAACCTACTGTCACATACAGTTTGAATCCATGTATGCAAAATTTTATCCAAAACCCTTATGTGATAGTGTATCTATCTATTCTTAATTTTATGCAGCTCCTTTATGTCATAGTGTATCATCTATCTATGCTCAATTTCGTCTAGATTTCTTATATGTTTATAGTATAGGGGGGCAAACGAGCAGTCGGATCCATTTTCAGGACTACACCCATAGACATCCGCATAGAAACTATACAGATGCGCTGCTCTCTTTTCTCCTCCCATCCCTATGTGCCAACGGCTACTTACGCATCGTACGAAACGCGACAGCACAACTGTCACTTTACTCCAGTCTCATATAAGCGAGAGGTACCTCCCCGGTCGTGCCGGCCCCATTCGGCTGTTGCGTGCAGTGTGGCACTACCTCTTACTATTTTACTTATTGTTACTTAATAACTCAAATATATTATGATGGGAGCCAAATGGTTTCGATTCCTAGTTTATATCTTTATTATATATATTTGTTATAATTTTCATTTTTGAAAGACCACCAAGATCATCTGCCTCATGCATGCATGATAAATATCATCCTCATCAATTTAAATTAAAAGAAAGATATATTAAATTAGATTAATTTGATATGAATCATTGATCCAAATGATTACTTAATTTCTTCTCCTTCAATTTTCCGTTTTCCAATAAAACGTGAAAGGAAATAATGTCGTCCATTCAGCGTAATCTAAGTAAAGCTGACTTACAGGGAGATGACGAATTTGTCGGCGATAACTGTGATAAAATGATTTAGAGACTTTTTTTCATTTCTTTAATTTATTAAGAAAATTATAATACTTTTGGTGAACAGTAAGTTATTCAAATATATCAACTATGAACGTAAATATTATATGTATCATAATACAATGACGAATAAACAAAGCTGATAGATATCCAAACGATTACCTTTAAAAAGACAATTACAGTATAAAATAGTTACCCGACTATAGTAAAGAATCATTTTTAATGAAATGGAAATAAAAACGAAATGAAAAAGATTTAATTGAAAATAGAATTACAGCAATTACTTTTTGAACGTTCATAATGTTCTTACTACAATCAGATAAGTACCTGTTAATACAGTAATAATTACTAGAGTAATAAAACATTCATTCACAACTGAAACATTATTCTCACAAAAACTAATGAAGCATAATATTAAAGTTATATTCAACCGGGTTTTTTTATTCATTTATATAGAAAATGAAACGCGAAGTCCTATCAACATTGAATTCAATTTTAAATGTTGAGATTTTTCTATTCACAGTAGCGAGGTCTTTGGAACTTCGGACGATAAAATATAGAAAGCGAGCGTCCGAAGTTCTTCTCCAATCCCCTTTATGGCCATCGATGTATTGATAAAAATAGAAAAGGCAATGAAAAAAATATAATGTTGTAATACGTGCGGCGTATTTGAATGTTCGTCATTAAAGATAAATTAAAAATATTTCGATTATATATTATTCACAATTATAATATTTAGTACTAGCTGGTGCCTGCTACTTCGTTCGCGTAGTGTAGTAATATTATAATCAAAGCTTTTTGTTATTGTTTTCCTGCAGTGTGCCGTTTTTGATGTTGACTGGGCTTAGTATGTATACACCACAAAATTTTCATTCGAATCCGTTCAGTTTCGGAGATTAGCCTGGACTAACAGACAAACAAAAATCATTGAAATTTAAAAATTTAATCTTTAAAATTTTTTTTTTAATTAATTAAAAATCATTGAAAATGTATTCAATGTACAGACACACGAATTTTACTGTTTTATTATATGTGTAGAAATCGTAAATCTTGAGCACAAATTAAAAGTATATTCAATTTCAAATGTTTAAGCATTAAATATATTTACGTATGATACCAGAGAGCCCGGGTGGCCCCAAGATCTATGTCGGAGTCGACACTTGAAAGTGCAATACCGGCTAAACTCCTGCCGGTGTCTTCAGCGGCTATAATGGGAAGGTCCAGGATCTACAGGCAACACGATTCCACTAGCGATGAGCTGGTCTCGGTGAAAATGCCAGACTTCTCCTCTTTGGGTCTGTCCAGCTACCTCTGAACAGGCTTAATATCTATACCAGCTACCTCTGAACAGCCCTTACTACGTCGTCGGAACCATGCAATGGGGTTAAGTTCCAATATCCGACACGCGACTTTAGTTTACTCCTTAAGAACGCAGCTGCAATTTAATTTTCTTATTATAATTTTTAATTTCTTTTAAAATTCAAATAACTTGTTGCAATTTTATATCTATGTCTTGTATTCTTTCAACCTTTATCGCATTTTCTTTGAAAGCCTCTTATCCTATTTCCTTGTCTGCATGGTAGTTTTAACTCTACAGTGTTGTGTGGATTTTTCTATTTTATTCATTTAGCCACTGAACAGCACTTCCAGATTCTTTTAGTCTGAACAAGATTAAACTTTCGAATGTTATAGCGTGGGAATTGTCTCAAGTTTTTTAAAATAAATATTTCTAAAACCTTCTGGAACAAAAAAGTTCACCTGGAAGTTAAATTTATACTTTTTAATGAGTGTGTCAATCAGTCACAATAATGTAAATTTATACACGTTTATACTACCTGTACCCTGCGCGGCGCGCGCGTTACTGCGCGTCGCGCCATCTAGTCTGTCGAAAATTGATCATACCAACTCAAAAACTTTTGTCGGCTCATGCACAACAACTTTGCTTAAATTATCACATGATCAAATCTTGTTACGATTCCATAAAGAACATACAGACAAACATTCATTTTTATATATATAAAGAAAACGGTTGAAACTAAGTTAATGAAATTTTATATCTAATGCAAATTCAGATATTTTCATATATTCAAAAATTTTATATATTGTTTTCAAATTAACCTCTGATTTTATTTATTTTAAGTGTCAATGTTATATTTAAATTTAAAAAAAAAAAGTAAAAAATATAAAAGATAAGATAAGATTCCTTTTTGAAATATTTAATACTTAGATGTCGTAAGTAGCTTCTTAAAGTAAGTTGTCTTCTAAATGTAAGATGAGGTTGCGTTGGTGTAGGCAGTGGTCAAGATTTCTACAGAAATGTTGGCTATAAGCATTAGGTATAAATATTGGTATATTAGTTAAAATTCCGTGAACTAAGAGAGTTAGTGAAACAGTAAATTGGTTTCAATACGCCGACCGCTAACAGAGTCAACTGCGTCCAGAAGAAGTGTTTCTGTTTTAATGCTCTATATTGTAACTTGATCTCAGTGAATCGTGTTAGACAACTTAAATAAGGTGTCGGGTCTATAAGGTCAACAGAAGATTCATCAGGGAAGGTGGTCTTCAATTTTCCCCGACATTTATGCTCACTCCAGCCCGCGGTATAGAGGAAGGAAGTTTCATCGGAGAGTATATCTGCGTGTCGCTTAAGAATAGCAGAGGCGGTTTCGCCATTGTTAGATGTATTTAGATCAATAACGCTTTTTGTCCGGCCCGGGATTAAAACCCAAGACCACACTACTGTAGATGAAATCTTACCACTGGACCAGGAGGCAATCAGGTGTAATTACTTTAACATCTAACCTTATCTTGTACCATTATAAGTAATTATTATACCTATACCAATAAGTACAAAAAATACAACTTGCAACATGTAACATATTTACTTTATTTTCTAATAACAGACTTAGCTACTCATAGTCAAGATTACAATGTCAAGATCATTGTTGTTTTTACACATTATTTGGACTAAAAGAAAGAATTCCAATGATATCCAAATATAACTTTGTTTCATCCTTAATACATATATATATATACATACAGTTGCTGTTGATATCCTACAGGTCTGGGACGTAATAAAAGGATCTAAAGTAAACGCATATTAGGATGACGTGATGGTAAATGACTTCTATCGTGTATATATCTATGTAAACATCGGTAAAACCAGAAACGATGAATATGTATTACCCACTCGGGTACAAGTGCTCGCAGAGAGCTCTTGAAACGCGACAACTTAGCCGTTAGCTTACACGGTCATTAGGTGAGCGAAAGATATAATGTGGCTTAAATCGACTCGATTAAGCTACAATCTAATAATGGTAATTATATTGGGGATTCCCAGTTGAGGGTACTGGTGAGAATTAATCGTATCAACAAACCGATGTTTAAGGATCATGTGAACCATTCAAAGGATTCAGCTTCGAGTAACTAAGTCTGAATTCCCACAGAACATATAATAAAGACCTGAAAATATAGATTTGTTCATCGGATGACATTATTATTCATATCACAATGTTCACCTGGATACCGAATATTTGTAATTTTCGAATTTGGCCGGGCAAAAAAATCCTCTACATTTACCTATAATTGATATTTATGTTGTGTGACCAGTAGGTCGGTGTAATGCACATGACGTGCGGACAGGGTCTGCCCACGTTTGTATCCTCATGTACATGATGGCAATTAATTTTTTGTTCATAAAAAACAAAAGTATCGCGGGTATTCCCATTGAACACGGTGACTATAATGACATCATGTCTTCATGGTCTCAATTTGTTTGATTGTTTTAGTATACAGTTAGCTCATAAGAATGCCGCAAAAATATCGATATAACGATGACATTTTTCCGAAGTTGAAGATCGTATATAAATATTTTTTACTTGAAAATGAGAAAATTATCGTTTTTTTACGAGCAGCCATCACCCTATAATCACTGGGAAAAATCATCCTACGCTATTATTATGTTACAAGATTATGGAGCTAAAATAGAAGTGACAACAACAAACGAAACAATAGGTACTTGGGGCGAGATCTACAACCAATATCGAAGCCAAAAAATATAGTTTTTAGAATTTTTGTATGTTTATCTAATATGTATGTCCAGGCAAAACTAAAAAAGTACTTCATAGATTTACTTAAAATATTGCATGAATATTATTAACAGGCCGGGTCAACATATAGGCTAAATATTGTTGCGCTATCACCTACATGGAAAGAGATGTCTTTCATTCGTAAGAATTGAGAACCTCTATTTTTAAAGTCCGAAATCCACGCAGGCGAAGCTGAGGGCGGAAGCTAGTTTGTTATATATTTTTTATAATTACTTTATCGAACGGCATTTAAATAAACATTATACATGACGTCACTGCGGTCATACATAAGGATATCGACGTAGTTGCCGGAGTCAGTTGAACTCTGTTCTCTGTCATCAGAGGAAGTCTTATTAAATGTAACAATATGGATTATAAATTGGTTCTCGTCTTCTTTTCTCTGGTGATTTGTCTTTTGGCATCGCCTATTGAAGAAAAGCCATTAGGTAAGTAATTTATACAGACACAACATCCGATCGTAAATTGTGAATAAAACAATGAAAATGAAAATAATCAAAAGCAATGACTGAATGAATGAATTTTAAAATTCAATGTACTTACTGCTTCTTGCTAATAAACAGATGTTATTTTAAACTTTGCAATTGGAAGGAGAAAAGAGGAAGACAAAACATCCAGATGATAAAGTGTTTAATTGAATCTTCCCATCACAGGGCTAGGGTTGAACAGGGGGTGGATGTTATTGTTAACAAAGTACGTACGTAAAGTTAAAAAACATTTAAGAAGTAATTTTTATATATTTTCTATTTCGAATAAAAACTTTTTATTTAATTAATTAGCTACTGTTCGTTTGCCCTTATAAAAATATATACCACTTTATATAAAATATTGACTCATTTTCAGAATGCGCCTATGCAAATGAACAATACTATAAATGTAACTTGGAGGTTTGTTTCAAAAAGTGCTCGGATCTGAAGTCCCCGCCGCCGTGTCCGGCTATAGCACCCGGCTGTTTCCAGCCTTCCTGTGAATGTGTACACGGCTATCTCAGAGATAAAAATGGAGTCTGTGTACCGAGCGAAACCTGTGACTGGTAAGATCTTATTTTATGTTAATTTCAGATCTGATAGTTTTAATTTAGAGAACTGTTGCGTCGCCCCGAGTAATATGTGACAATATAGTATATACAAGATTTCAGGAATAGATAGATAACATGAGAAACCTTTTGTTCTATTAATTTGAAAATTTGTTATATTTTAATTTATTAAGTATTCTATTTCGTTTACAACATCAATATGTCGCCATTTCCCTAAAGATGCGGGGAGTGAGAACTGAGTATCATATTATCACGATATTTACACATTTTTTTTTATACTTATACAAAATGTTTTAATTTACAGAATATTTAATAGCGATCAATTGGAGCGGCGTATATTGTAGTACGGACAAAATAAAGTGAAAAATAATAACGTTATTTCGTTTCATTTTTTCCCAAAAATTTTAAGTAGGCACGAATTTTGCTGAGAGGAAAAAATTACATAGAGTTGATGGAAAGAGCTAATGCTGTTTCCATCAACTCTATGTAGTTTTTTCGTAATAAAACATTACATTTAATTAATTAAATGCTTCTTTGTCCGTAGCGTGACTTGAAACAGCCGACTAACAACTCGACATCAAGCATTACATATGACGGCACTCCATCATTACTCAGCTCTTGAGTTTTTGCTTCGCGATTCGATCTTATAATATGATGATGGTCTGCCTTGTAAGCAAGATTAGCCGCTGATTTACTCTAGAACCTAACTAGCTCCATTTGTCATCTGTTCTTCTGAGTAGCCCAACCTTAAGACATTTTCAAGAACAGGCGCCGCCGGTAAGATACCTCAAGTCTCGGGATTATCGGTCGATTCTTGTAATTGTGTCACTGATGCAGCGACAGCTGTTTAACAAATGTCCTTCAATTTTAGTTGAAATCAATAAGTCTGACTTATTTTTATAGAATATGTGGAATTATATAGATATATTACTTATTTTCATGACATAATATCATAATATTTTTTAGCGACTTAACTCTCTTCTCAGGTACTGTACCTGAGAATAATATGTCTACCGTGACATAAATGAGTATAATTATTTTAATTCTCATCAATTAATGTGCTTTTGCTAGTAGATTAGTTGGTACAGCGAGCAAAATAAAACAATATACTTAAGTGTAAAAAGGAATTCGATCAAAAATTCAATTCTGACGGGCCTACCTGTTTTAAAATTCAAGATGTCGCTTGGAAGCCCAAGGCGAGTATACAAATAAACTTCTTTATAAGCTCGCTTATAACGTAACCAAATAGGTTTTGTAATAAGTGTCATTAGAGAAGATTAAAAAATACCGATTTCTTCATATTTATTATTATTTATATCATATAATCATGATCATTATCATTTCCCGATTCATTGCAGGCCATAGAGATCCTCCAAAGAGCGCCATAGACCACGGTCACTAGCCACTTGCATCCTGAGACTCCTATGTATGAGGTATATACTGTCCTAGAGTATGTAAGAAAGAACATTAGTGAATTCAGTACGAAAAATTATAATCATAATAGAAACACGAGTAACAGGCATAAATTAGATATACCATTTCATAGACTTAGTAAAGTAAAGAGTTCTTTTCGGGGGCAAAGCATACACCTCTACAATAGTATCGCAGAAAGCGACCAAAAACTTTAAATTAATAAATTTAAAGTTTTTAAGGGGCGTTTGTGTGGTAAGGGATAAAGCATACTATAAGGTAACAGATTTTATTACAGATAACAGAGGGATTAGTACCCTCATCCCAGGCTGTTTCTGTACCATAATTATTACAAATTCATAGATTGTATATCATTGATAATATGCAAATGTATATGTATTTTTTATATCTTTTACTTTTATATGGCTCGCTGAGTTAGTTTCGTCGGTTCTTATCAAAACAGGGCTAGCGTTGAACCGGTTCAGTGGTAGGTTCAAAAAGTAATTTCCTTAATTCTATTTTGAATAAAAACATTTTCATTTCTTTTTCATTTTCTTGCCATCGTTACCAAGTCCTCAGATATTGATATTGGTAATGTCATTGGTGAATTTTGCCAGGAAAGTAAGTGCCCCGCTCGCATGGCACCGGCGCGGCTAAAATAATAACTATAATTATTTTATGTTAAACATCTCAAATACTTATCATGTAATTTTCTAGTTTGTGAGTATCCCGTGGCCCATTGGCGAGGTAGGGTGATGTTAACTCGTAGCACCACTGTAAGTATAGTATGTATATTCGACGACCCGGCTGTGGCAGTGGTACAGGACTCGGAGAAGTGGAGCATGTTGCGCCTGGAGTCGCGAGTTCGAATCCCGCCTTGGTCATATATATGTATTTATATGTATTTCTATAATAAAAATCTTAAATATATAAAATTTCTTAAATTTATAAAACATTTTAAATATATTCCGTTGTCTAGTACCCGTAACACAAGTCCTCACGGTACTTAGCACGGAGCTAAGATAACGTGGTGTGTAAAGTCTACAGAAAAATAAAAATAAAATAAATAAACAAAATATTGTTATTCCTGGCCTAACACCACTAAAAAGTTTCATTCCGAAAATACTAAGTCACGACTTCGACGACACAGGAAGACGTAAACAGTGCACTTCACGTAGATGATGATGAGGAAATAGATTTGTTCTCGAGAATGGAGAGGGACAGAAATTTATAATTACAATAAAACCATCGTAAAATAAATTACAAAATTTAATATCACCGGTCTCGACCTAAATATTTTAAGGTCGCTCTACCTGACTAAAATATGTACCATAATACCAGTGGCTCAGAAAAGTGATCTAACTGTGATTTTGTTTTGTTCGATGTGATGTTTCCTAGATCCTGATGATCATTAGCTTTTTATCGACGGTGATGCTTCTCATATTATAAACAAAAGATTTTTTATGTATATTAGTTACTCTTTACAAATGTAAACTACTAAATGAATTTATTTTAAATTGCGCACTGACATAAGAAACCTGGAATAAGAAAAAATATTTTTTATTCCGTAAACATGCATTAATCTTGGGATACATACACATACACCGATGTGACAGCGGGGCACAGTTGACATCACATAATCTTCAAATTAACGTATAAAGACCTTAATATATTTCACATCACTTTAGTGACATGAAATATATTTTGTTACCGAAATTTGAAGTTTAATAAAACGCGCATAGTAATAAGGATAAATCTTACTTACCCTTTGTTCCTTTATACACCTTCGCTATGCAAATTGGCGAGCCGCGGTACAACAATGGACCCTCATGTTACTGTGATCATATTTACCTCTAACAAATATCCTTTGTTACGACGTCATGTTTGAATTTGGACTTGCGCTTCCATGTTAATAAATGTCATGTGCGCCTTAGTAAAGTTATGTCTGTATTTGTTTAGGATTTATAGGGGAAATTTACAGTCGTGAGTGTCAAATATGTAAAATTATATGAACTTCATTTGAGTAGTGAAGACTCAGAGGCCCAAAATGCCAGTTGAGTGGTCCTGTTCCGATCCAACATTGAAATGAAAATGAAATGAAAACAATTATCCACCATTATTTTTTTTAATTACAGTTATTAAAAAAATATTGTTTTCATCAATCGTTATTTGGGCCTTAGCAATTTTGTACTATACCTAAACAACCTATGACAACAATGTCTCTCTAAGACACAAAGATTACAGAAATAGAAATGGAAATGTTTTATTTGAATCCCGAATACCCGTTAAAATAGAAAAAATCATGCAGTCCGTTCCATCCGCTAAAAATTAATCGTATTATGGAAGATGAGGAATATTTGTGAAAACCTAGACTTCATTTGTTCCTTTCATCCTGAGTGTGCAGTTTGGATTTACTGTCATGAGTTACGACTCGCAGAGACAAATCTCGTGGAAATGAAGGTGCTCTATTAAAGTTGCTGATATAAATTTCACGCTGAAATACAGACAGATATGTGGATATAAAGAAGGTATATTGTTGTATCACCTTAGCATAAAGACATTTTTTTTATGATACAGGGGGGCATACGAGGAATCAGAGCCTTTTTCATGACTATTGACGCTCATAGGCATCCGTATAGAGGCCATACTGCCCTACTCTCAATTAAGTTCCAGAATAAGGTTTTTTCTACTTTATAAAATTATCCGAGTCAGCATAAAAAGCCATTCCACTCAAGAAGTAAGCAATCTAGATGTCTAAGTTGAATTTCAAAAATATCTTCATTGGTGAATTGTTTTTTGAGTATAGAAAATATATAAAGGTATAAAGAGACAAACTTTTAATAATCTTATCACTACTATAAATTGAAACTGTGAAATTGATCCACAATTATTTAACATCGATAAAACTACACTACTAACGGCGAATTAATATTCTAATAGTAAAACAGTACTAATGTACTTCAGTCCGCTTCGACGTATATTCGATTAAGTGGATTATATTATGTGAGAAGGAACAAGCTCAAAGATAACATTCCTCTGCTTATAGCGCGCAGCTCTTCAGAGAAAATAGTAATAAACTTAAGAAAATATTGGAGGAAGAATACATAGTAATCTTTTTTTATCTTAATATATATATATTTATTGTGTGCGTGTGTATGTCACTGAAGGAGGAGCTCGACGTCTGGACCGATTTCGACGAATTTTATGTGTGTGTTGGAAGGCGGTTTGAGAATGGTTTAGATTCACAAATCTGTCGGGCAGCTAGTTACATATAAGTGAATTTGTTTACTATTTTGTTTTAAATAATTCTTTTCAACTGTTATTTTATTTAACTGTGACGTAAATAAAAACAAATAATGATAAATTAATCTTATTTTAAAATATTGTTATTGCACAGTAGTTATTAAGCCAAGGCTTATTGTAATGTTATAAACTACGGGTCTTATTTTACATACTTATAATATACTCTCTTTTAAATATAAACAATTATATAACGTGTAAAAACGTGTTAATAAATATAAAAAAATATTTTCAACAAGTCAAAATATAAGACGCGGTGTTCCCCAGGGAAACAGCAAAGTTTGTGCAACCCGCGATGCATTTGTCAAGTGAGTTATTATGAAATGTATATTTTCGTACAACTTTCAATTCCTTGCGGCGCGGCGTTTTAAAAGTAGTACGGGGGAACGATGTAAGTTAAATATTGTGCGAACTGTCGCCTCTCTATTTGTTTACGATGAGAACATGACGAATGTATTATACATTTAATTAATCGAAATAAAACTTGATTGTAATGTTTTTGTACGGCAAAACTAAAGTTATTTCAGAAAGTCAATTATAGAGTAGATGCTCCTATATATACGTTGGTTATGCTTCGCGCTTCTTCATCCTTAAGATGATTCGTATTCTTATAAACCGCGACAGTACAGCTAGTGGTGAGACGGTGATTGCGTTCGCCGTGAAAAATCACTGTGATATTCATAAACTGCGATCGCTGTAGTAAATGCTCTTTGCGCAAGCAGTGATTGAATCACTACATGCTAACAGCGGCCGGTCACTGTCATTACGCGTTCGCTGAGATCTCTGGCAGCGATTCAGCTCAAGATGATTTTTCACAGCGATTTCTATCTTCATATTATGCATTCTATATATAGCTACAAATACTCAGGATCGCCCTGAGCATTTGCTGCTATTCAAATATCACTCTTAGGCACACCTCTAAGTATAGCCGCCTTTACACCGAGAATCAGTGAAAGGCACTTCGCTATAATATTTCACATCGTTGTGCCAGTTGGAAGGATTCTGACAAAAGGAAGACACTAAACAGGGTTAGTGTGTTCAGCGAGAAAGAACTACACTGTACTGTCCCTCGAAGCGTCTGTAAGCCGAAATTATATAAAGGGGTTATACATGTACCCAACTTCTGTGATTATATATCATGCTGTAGAGAACCAATGATAAAGCCCTTGGAACGTACAAGGGTCGTGTTATTGAGTTATGAACCCCAAAAACAAACGATTGCGCTTTTTATTTATTTCTTTATTTTGAATAGTCGCCAATAAACAAAATACATTTGCCATAGTTGTTTATGTTTGTATATCTTTTTTTATTTCTTTGAACGTGTTATTGTATTTTTTTTATTCATTGAATGTTGTAGAAATTACATGGATTTGATTTTTACATTAGAACAATGAACCACGAGAATATTTCTAATTTTTTTAACGGGCTTTGGCCCACCACTCGTTCCCACCGCTGCTACTCCTGTGTCGCCAGGATCGACAGCGGCAACCACATTTGACCCTTTGATATGATCGCAGAGAGCCCGAGGGAAAAGCTAAATCTGTCTTAAATAATATTTCTTATACAAATTAATATGATCGAACTCAAGATATAATAAATATACGTAATATAATAACTAAATGCGACCACTGTGAGTAATAAAATACATTATCCAAGTTGAAGTTGTAATAAACTATTGTTTATTGAGAACTAGTTATAATTTTGTACAAATATAGTTTTGTTTATTCGTTCGCTAAACGTGTTTGGTCACTTCATTATCACAAAGCTTCAACATATTATTACAAGAGTTTTTTTTATTAATATGCAAGAGTTATAGAAAAATAATATAAAATGTTTCTCCTTATGCTAACAAAACGGCTAATGCACCATTTTATAAACCCATATACCTAGTCATGTTAATAAGATTCAGTCTATCTTGGCACTCTTTACAGATTTTATCTTAATTTATTTAATAATAATTCTTACTGGACAATTAATGACAAATAAGGATCGCTATTTAAAAATATTGGATGCATAGCTCATTGATAGAAACAGCACACATTTAAAACCCTTTGCAGAAGATACAAGTTAAAGATAAAAGTTAAGAAATTAATAAATTGTTAAAAAAGAAGAAGTCTTCAATTATTTTAAATCTCCTTCAATCCTGGAACTCTATCTATTATTTTATTTTTTAACTTTATATTTTAAAATGTGTCTGACTCTATGTGACATTTTAGGTTGTTTGTGCGGCGATAAAGCCGAGTGAGCTATACTAAATTATCTTAATAATTATTTTAGTAGTTCAGCTTTATATTATTATAACAATATTGACGTACAAAGTATAGAAATATGATTTCTGTGCACTTCCTATATAATATATGCAAAATTATTCTTGCATATACTAACAGAACATTTATAGAAAGTCTCCTTGAATTTATTTTGTATGACCAGGGGCTGCCGTTAGAAAGATAAAATCCTCGTGAAATCGAGCGGGTACAAGTCTTAAAAATAACATTGCCCGAAGCTACAGCTGACAGAACCAAAGCTTACGCCCTGAATAAAAATCTTATATATTATATAAATTAAACAGATTTTCCTGGAATCAAAGTAGCCAGATATATAATGTTGTCTTAGTAAGAGGTAGTGCCACGCTGCATGCAGGCAGCGGAACTGGGCCGGCATGACAGGCGAAGGTACCTCTGGCTTACATGACAGAGGCGTGAAGTGACAGCTGTGCTGTAGCGTTTCGTGCGGTGGTGGGGAGGGTGAAGGGTGGTGAAGGCTGGAGAAGGAAGTAGGGCAACGCATCTGTATAACATCTATGCGGATGTCTATGGGCTCGGTACTCATAAAAATGGTTCCGGATGCTTGGTTGCCCCTTGTGCCACAAAAAAAGTTATAAATCATAATTAGATTTATCGTATTTTTGCTGATATGAATTTCTTTTCTTTTTTGATCACAATACGCAGACCCATTGGAAACGAAAAGCAAAGATAATAATAGATCACCTGAAGAATAAATTGATTGTTTAAATTGAGATTGACTTTGAATAAATTTCAGGAAAAATTGGTTAAAAATGTTTCCTTTTAGTGTTATGTTGTAGTCAATTTTGAAATCATATTTATTTTTCCAGTACTTTAAATATTAAGTCGCATAATTTTATACCATATTTCTTATATTGAAAAGTTTTTCTGTCCTAATAAGGAACATTACATCTTGTAAAATATGTTATTAGATAATAAAGAGTTAGTAGTACTTATGAAATGTCAATTTAATGTGATAATTGGTATTTATTTGGTATGAATCAAGATATTTTAATTTTGTTCATTCAATCAATTAGTTTTTTTTCTTGATAAGAGCGAAGCTCTTGTCAATGAAATATCCAAGTTCTTGGATGAATATATAATTACATAATCAAGCTGTTTATTGCTTAATAAAACTGTCTGTCCTCGAGTATTCATTTTTATTCTAGGATTATGTTCGTGTCTCGAGCTTGTTAGGGATCTCACTCGTGTTAACAATACAGACACTAAGCCTTTACAATAATTTTTTTATACTATATACAATATACATATACTTATATATACTTTTAAACTCTAGATTATACTCGTGTCTCGTATTAATATGTAATAATAAATCACTTTAAATATTAATAAAAAAAATACGGCTTACAATATTAACAAACTGAAAAAATTTGTTCAATTTGTTCAATTTTAAGTCAGACTGGCATTCCGAGATTTCATTTTAACCACACAATTTTTATAACAATAACAACTTACATATATTGACAAATGTATATTTGCGGGCACTAGTACACAATGTATTATAACGAAACGAACATGACAAACAATTTTAATTTATGTAATTTTTTTTCAGGGACACAATATTTAAACTTTTAGTCGGAATTTGATGTTATATCGGCTACAGAAGAAGAAACTTTTTGAAATAAATACAGAAGAAGAAAGTTTTTAGAATAGAAAGTGTCCGATTCGTACCCTTGAAAGATAAGACCTTTTAAAAACTGTTTAATGTTTAAGGGTACATTTGATAGCCTAAGCGAATGTGACCCTACGACCACGCGTTTAAATAATCCCTTCCAAGATATTCAAGATATTCCAAGATAAAATAATCACTTTAAATAATTGCAAAGAGAGAAATTTGCGAGTATAAGTTTATATCTTATAGGCAGTATTATCTTACATTTGCTTACTATCAGGTCATTCGATTGCTCGTTTTCGTCTCTTGAATACTTAAACGAGATTGTCCAGAATCTAAGAGATATCGGCCAACAATGAACAAAGACTTACATGCTAAATAACTTGGGAATTGTAAAACGGAAGACTATGTTTATTGTATGTTTATCTAGTAAAAATAAGAATGCATGTCTCAAAAATGGTTTACAAGTAAAATATTGTTTACAACGAACCTAAATAAAAATTGGTATTCTTCGTTTCGATAAAGTAGGCACTATGAATGGTTTGTAAGTTTCTCTATAGATTAGATAACGAAATCTGTGGATGGAATACCTATGTAGTATACATGTAGTATGTAGTAGGAATACTTATAATGTTTACATTACATTCCACTGTGCTATTCCAGACTTGACATGGTAGACGCTTTCATGATCTATATAAGAAAGTTGAGTAAGTACTGTACACCAAGGCTTATGACAAGAGCCAATCTGTTGAGTTTTAAGCAACATATTCGACTAATGCATATTTACTACACAATTTATCTTCGTGACAAACTCAAAGTCAATTAGCGAGTGCTAATTCTAAAATCATGTACCTAATTAAAATGATTCAAATAAAAGAAAGCAAAATAGAATTTTAAATCAACCATTAGTGCTCACACTCGCCAGGGCTGTGGTACAAAGAGATATTAAATTTAAAAATGTACGCAGTCCGAAATTGCTACGTCGGATTATTTGAAAAAACATTGGATTCGAAATCCTGCGCCAATATTGCGGTCTCTCATATTGTCAGTGGCAAGCGAACTAAATGGATTAGTTACACTCTGTTTCAAAAGTTAATCTCTGCACGCTTAATTGAATATCTCTCGAAAATCATTTGAAAGGAAAATCTTTAAAATACATTTAATAAAATTGCATAAATGAAATAGAGTTTAAAAACTAAATAACATGATTTAAGAATATTAAAATGACAAACATTTGCTAACAAACCAACTATTAACTACTTCTGCCCAAAGTTCTTGACTAATCAAATTGTTAATAATTAACGGTATGCTAACACAGTATAATAAAAATTATATTACTATAATTCATAGTCATTATTATTATTCATATAAAAATCCTATTTTATGTAAAACTGATTTCATTTGGAATTTGAAATGAATGGAAATAATATTTGTCGATGGCAAAACTTGAAAATATCAATAACAGTGTGTTATAAGTACCAGTTTCCCCACAAGGGAGTTATTATTTACAAAATATCTGATTACATATCTTGCAGAATATAAAAGAATACGGTTACTAATATTTAATTCAGCGCTCGCTGGGTATCTAATAAAGATTTTACTCCCGGCGGACATAGAAATATTGAGGTTGCATCAATTCTACCTTAACTCGGCGGCAGGCCCACTTTATAATGTAACACGGACTGTAGCTACCGGGTAGAAAATACCACATTATATGTATGGTAAAAGTTGAGGATTTTATTCTATTATATAAAGCGATGGAGTCAAAAACATCGTTCATTTTAAAGAAAGTAATATTTAATATTAAAATACAAAACACGAAATAGCATTTTAGTATTTTAGCCGTTGAATACATCTTAATGTTTGCTTCTCGATTTCAGGGTTGTTTTTTATTTATGGCATAAGGGGACGAACGAGCAGTCGGAGCCATTTTCGTGCTTACCGACGTCCATAGACATCCGCACGGATACTATACAGATGCGTTGCCCTCTATCCTCCTCCTTCCTCCATGGGCATGCGTAAAGGGTTTTATTAAAAAGTTCTGCTAAGTTCAAACATATCCCTGAAAGTACTACTTCTAATCATCCGTTGGAACGTGTTGAACAATTACTCCCTCTAAGATGTTGTAAAATATTGAGATATTTTCCAACATCTTAGAGGGAGTAATTGTTCAACACGTTCCAATCAAAACATCTAAACAAAATTATCATTATCCGCCCTGGTATTCTCATTCTTTAATAAAAATAATAAAAGAAAAATCTAAGTACCATAAGAAATGGAAAATGTATGACAGACAAAGTGATTATAATACATTTAGTTTACTGCGAAAGCGTCAGAGAAATATTCAGACAAGCTGTTACAAAAAATTCTTACTTAATAGTGAAAACAATATTAATGTTAAAAGCGACAAACTTTGGTGTTTCGTGAAAGCCAAAAGGGCAACTCCGGATATTCCTAACTCCATGACGTATAATAATATTTCCCTAACAAAAGGTAGTGACATTTGCGACAAATTTAACGAATATTTTGACTCTGTTTACGAGCCCAGTACCTGTAGTCCCTCTTCGACTTATGATCACAACGCAAATAACAGTTTTGATTGTGTTTGTGCAATAAACTTAATTGACCTATCCTGTGAGAATGTTCTTAAGTATTTAAAGGCATTAAATATTTGCATGGGATCAGGACCTTATGGCATACCTCCTATATTTTTCAAGTCATGTCGGAACGTGCTTGTTGAGCCTTTAGCTTATCTATTTAAAAAGTCTCTTTAAACTGGTATCATGCCAAATAAATGGAAAAAATCTTTCATAGTTCCTATTTTTAAATCAGGTAATGTGCATGATATTACTAACTACAGGCCCATATCGAAATTAAACACAGTAGCTAAAATGTTTGAAAAAATTATTTACGATAACATCTTTCCTCAAATCGGACACTTAATTATACCCGAACAGCATGGATTTGTTCCCAAAAGATCTACTGAAACAAATCTTTGCGAATTTGTACACAGAGTCGGTTTTGCTATGGATCAAGGCTACCAAGTAGACGTTATATACACGGACTATTCAAAAGCATTTGATAAGATATCGCACACTATTATGGTTGAGAAACTTGATAGGCTTGGAATTCATGGCGATCTTCTCCGCTGGGTCAGCTCGTACCTAAGTAAAAGAAGTCAAGCAGTTTCTGTTAAAGTATTTTGTTCCTCTTTTGTTCCCGTCACATCTGGGGTGCCACAGGGCTCACATTTGGGCCCTTTATTATTTAATCTTTATATTAATGATATAATATCAAATTTTAAAAATTCTAATGTAATTCTCTATGGCGATGACATGAAAATTTTTTCCATTATTAAATCTCCAGACGACTGTTCTTTATTGCAACACGATTTGAATAATGTTTGCGATTATTGTGATTTAAATATGCTCAAATTAAATGTAAATAAATGCCATATAATAACCTTCGCCAGAAAGAAACAACCCATTATATTTGATTACAAATTAAAAAACAAAACTATAGACAGGGTCTCCGTGGTTCGAGATCTGGGTCTTGGACATTGACTCCAAACTTTCTTTTGAGTCACATATAAGATTTATTGTCAGTAAGGCTTACCGAATGCTAGGATTTATTATGAGAGTGTCTAGAGAATTTAAATACTATTCGACCTATATAGTTTTGTATAAATCATTCGTGTTGCCAATACTGGAATATTGCTCCGTGGTTTGGAACCCACAATATAAAAAATATATCCATAAGATCAAAAATATTAATAAAAATTTCTAAAACACATGGATCGCAAAAGTATATTTCTTTTAAAAACTGACTCGACCGCACATCATAATAAACCATTACATCTTCGCAGACTTGAAAGGGATCAGTTCCTTCTATATAAAATTATTAACAACTTCATAGACTCCCCATTCTTGTTAAGCAATATTAATATACAATGTCCACGTATAAGCTCTAGACATAAAAGTTCTTATAACGTACCGAAAACTAGAACTAGCAGCTGTAAAAACACCTTCATTCCGCGTGCAACCTCATCCTATAATAAATATTTTCTTACCATCGACCAGTTTTGGTGCCCATTTAACTCCAATAGAAACAAGATAAGAGAATTGACATGCAACGTTTTCTGTTTTTAGTTCGTAATTTTAAGCAACATATTTTATTATTTTTTTTTAAATCTGAATTTAATGATATTCTTATTATCTTATGTATTTTTTTTATATTATTTTTCTAATTATTATTTTTTGTAACTTGCCTTAATTTAATTAGAATACTTATATAATTCGATGTTACCTAATCTAAATTTAAGTTCATTGAGTTTAATTTAATACATTTTTATTCAATTCTTTTGAAATAACAACCATTTGTATTTTAAATTAATTTAATTTAAACAACAATAGTTTTAATTTTGTTTTCTCGGAGCTGTATTGATTGTGTTATTTAATTGTGGACACTATTTTTGGTTTACGATTCTAATTATGTCAATTAATTTATATTTACTCTATGATAACTGTTTGTGTTCCCAAAATAAAATAAAATAAATAAAAATAAATCCATTTTTAGTGAACTCGGGTTACGTAGTTGCACAGTACAGGCTTCCTTAGCATCTTGAGCCTAGTGACTTGTATCCATTTGAAGTTCCGATGAAAAAAAAAACTCTCTAGAGCGCAGCTCGAGTGGCCGCGGCATGTAGTTTGTAAAGTATCATGCCTTCACATTCGCTCTGCTCAATGGATATTTTGTACAATGCATTGAGAGATGAGTCATGAAGCGCTATGAACATCATCTTCTGATTCAAGGCATGCACTTGCGCCTTTAGCGCCATCTGGACAGACATAGCTAAAGCTGATCAAACATAACATTTTTCTAAAAATCTAAAGCAGAAAATTATAGCTTATCTTGAAGAAAAGTAAAAGTACCTACTGTAGAAATTTTGGTGGATAATATCTTAGCTAGCCAAAAGACAGTGTACTTTTCTAAAAAAAGATTTTCACAAAAGTTGACAGATTCTACAAAAATTAAATACTCACTTCTAAAATTATATATCAAGAGTTTGCTAAAACGTATTGAAATCAATCAAACATTTTCAATAATAATCAAAAGCTTGTCGCCTCGCCCTTTTGAGTTGTACAATCGACGCGACAAATTTTAATGAACTCATTTGTTTTGTTTTCACGAAACATCAAAAGGTTCCAGAATCAATTTGTTGTTCTCGTTAGCAATGATCACATAAATATTATAGGCACCGATAGAGATTGGAATATTTATTTAGTTTCGTACTTCAGACGCTTCGTCTGATTAAATAGCCAGCTAACTCTAAAATATAATAATATGTATACACTAGCTGCCCGAGAGACATTGTCTTAAAATATATGTTGTCAAGGTAACGTGTAACAATTTGCCCGAATTGTCAATCCGTTACTTATTAGGCTATTATTATATATATTAATTTTTCAATTTTCAATATATTTTTTAAGTAAATTTCTCAATTTTTTTTTTTTTATTATTTTTTATTTTTTTTTAGCAGACTGAAAGCCCAGTGCAGATTCACCAGTATATATTTTTTCTATACGCGCACTTCACTTGGGGAGCTGGCGAGAGCGTTACAAAAAATCACACAATTTAAGTTGTCACTCAAATTCAAAATTCCAACTCGAACTAAGTAATTTTTTTTGTATTTATAAATAAACATTATATGACATGTTATATCATTGTAACTACGGTTATGAATTTGTATATTATAATCGATTATAACAAATTAATAATTAAGTTTTACTTCAGTTGTGTGGTCTAAAGCACTTACTTTTTATGGTATAGGAAAGCAAACGAGCTGTCGGAGCCATTTGACATCATCATGACTACCGATGCCCATAGACATCTGCATAAAGGCTATACAGATGCGTTGCCCTCCTTTCTCCTCCCACCACCATAGGCCACCGTAAATTACACATCGCACGAAACGCTTGACGAACGAAATGTCACTTTACGCCGATCTTGTGTAAGCCAGCGGTACCTCATTCGGCTGTATCCAAGAATGCAGCGTGTGGCACTACCTCTTACCATTAATTATTAGTATATTCGAGATACCAGCTGCAGCGCCTTCTGCCGGACTGAATTGTGAATCTAAACCATTCTCCAATCCCCTTCAAAACTGAAAAAATTTCGTCAATATTAGTTAAGTCGTTTGGGAGGACACGAACGAACGAACCGTTTTGCAGTCTGAAGTCAGAGAGTTGACAATGTTACTATCGATCGATATATCTAAGGGACTCCCTTCAAATAGCGGACTTTCTTCTAAAGTGGATACCAGAAGTACGTAAGCGACATAAACAAGTAAAAGCGAGAAAACTGACCAATTCTGACCAAACTGAAGAGAAATTAGTGCAGCACCGACGGTTTAACGTGCTCTCCGAGGCACGGGGGAGCAACACCGCCAATTTATTTATTCCGGACTGTTTTAAGAAATTGAAATATTACAATAACAGTTTTTGGCCCCACCCAGGATTCGAACCCGGGATCTCAAGACTCGGGTTGAACATACCACTAGACCAGGAGGAGGTCGGATATAACTACTTTAACATCTAACTTTACTTTTTATTTTTCATTAAATTCCAAAATCCAGTAATTGTTCCAAAACGCTAATGTACCTATTATAATTATTATCCAAGATTGATAAAAGCGAGAGGTATTAAATAAAACCACATATTTAGTGTATTATTTTCAGGCTATACAACAAAAATCAGATCAATCGCAGCAATAAATTAGCCACAGGAATTCTTTAAAGTTCTTTCTCACTTCGTACACGCTGTATCGCAGCTGATCGCCGACTATGACCGGCCGGGGTCATCACCCCGTATGAGGTGGCCGTTCACTGTACGAGCCGGTACCAAGCATGTTTATGTTTTTTCGCTGTTTAACTTGTTTGAGAAAAGTATTTTCGTATACTTGTCGTAAACTTATTTTTAATAGTTTTGGGGTAACTGTAGGTATATGTGGTTTAATTTAATACCTCTCGCGTGTATCAACCTTGTATACCTATGATTACAAAAAGCAACATATATATATACCGGTCGCAATTTTATCCTCTAATAACAGGCTTATACACAAATGCGATTATTACAGAGGTGAGGAGAAACCAATAATACAGATGTCAAGGTCCTTGTTATTAAAAAACTGGTTTAAAAAAAGAACGCCAATGCAAAATATAAAATTGTTTCATTTCATTTCTTTTTCTCAATATCAAGTAAAGTAAATAAAAATATATCTATTTGTATTTTTATTTACTATACTCGATCTTAAGAATACATAATGTAGCTTGCTGTTGCTATCCCACAGGTCTGGGCCGTAACAAAATCAGATTTTTATTGCATCTCAAGCAAATGGATATTGAGATAGTAAACGTGAATGTGATGGTAAGTGGCTTCTAACCGATGACATTCGTACAACCAAAAATGATAGCCTTCTTTTTTTGCTGGGTAATGCGTTTAAGCATGCCCTCAGACAGAGACTTTCTGACTGACAGACTGAGGGGTATGTGGGACTCAAGAGCCGGCAGACAGCTCGCCATACCCACTAAACCCCAGCGGTATTCCTTCTCGTCCACTGTAAGGTCAGGCCACGGGATCGCGTTAGCATACTTCCGTGATCCCACTAGCGGGCTGACCAAAAACGATAGCCTAACACAAGGAGATGGGTAAATACGTCTCTTATTATGTATTATGGGAACCATTCAAAATACTGTAATGCCGCACTTGTATTCTCTTCTATTCGGGCGTAGCTCCTATTTGCGGCGATTACTACCCTAGCTATTCTTTTCCAGCTGGATGAATTAAGAGAAACACTTGGATGTATTCATTAAAATATTTTATTTATTACTTTATGTTGTATCACGAATACATTTTTTATTTATATAAAATCCTAGCTAGGTTTCGATTATTTAATTTACTTGCATTCCATTTCGTTGTATATGTAAATCTTATCTAGAACCTTTTCTCTGTCAAAAAGGAAAATTCTCCAATTGTTCTTTTCTTTTAAATTCGAATGGCAATGTTTTTTATTAACAACATTCCAAACCATGTAGGTTTTCATATCAACCAAGAAGGTTTTCATTCAAGCCACTACAGTACCTAGCTTCGATTAATTATAAGTCAACATGAGTCTATTATAAGTTTGTATATTCTATATGATGTTAAAATTGAACAACTGTATTAATACGAACAGTAGATCGTATTCAGCTCTTTTTATTTTTGCTACACTGGAATAAAATATATTTTCGCTTTATAAATATTCGAATCGCGCGTTTAATTAACTGTTTTTATATGTCATGACTTGATGCCATTTAGTTCTTCGTCGACGACTCTTTAAGTTATGTTTTCTTCTCTATTTTTTTCCACATCTACGGTTGCAATTCTCAAAAATGAAAACATTACCGTTTTTTATGTGCAGCTGTCACCCTATAGCTATGGTAAATCAGTCTATGCTAATGTAAGAAGAGTATAAATCGAAAAATAGAATTGACGTTATATATTTTATTGTATATTTTTTATATTTGATGTATCGAACAACATTTAAATCAACATAATATATGTCATCACTGCGACTACACATAAGGATGACGACGTTGGTGCCGGGGTCAGTAGATTTTTGTTCTCTGTTGTCAGTGGAAGTCTTGTCAAGAACGAAATGGATTACAAATTAGTTCTCGTCTTCTTTTCTCTGGTGGTTTGTCTTATGGCATCGCCTGTTGAAGAAAAACCATTAAGTAAGTAATTTATACTGACGACGCGCCCTCGAGTATTTTGGGATACTCGACATTGTGGCCTTAAACAGCTGATGGCGTTGCTAGCATAAAAAGGAATTTTGCATCTTTTTTTTGCATAGGACAAACATATTTTATTTTATTTCTTTAATTTCGTAAATCAAATGTATTATCGATTCTGAACCAAATCCGAATATTTGGCCGGTCTTTAATATATAAAACTGTATACAGGCATATTTTATGAGGAATATGAAAGTATCATAATAGTCCCATGAGTGATTAAGATGATTGTTGCAATAATTGCTACTTCTTTAACTTTTTGTCGAATTGGCCAAACAACTAAAGAAACTAAATAGCACGATTCTAGTAAAAAGCAGCTCCATGTTGCATAAGGCTGGCCACCACGACCGAGAGATAGTCTCTCTCTCTCTCTCTCTCGTGAAAGTTAGGCATGCGGCTTGTGAGTTACCTGTATACAATTGGAGGGAGAAGAAGAACGACAAAATATCTGGATAATAATGTGAATATTTTTATATATAATATATTATATTTTATATATTATATTTGTCTCTATATAATATACTAGCTTCCGCCCGCGGCTTCGCCCGCGTGAATTTCGGACTTCAAAAATGGTGTTGTTAT
>LUGF01053132.1:0-16107 GCA_001625245.1 Calycopis cecrops
AAAAATAATAAAGTAATGAAACTACCATAAATGTTAATAGATTATTAAAAGTAAGTAAGTTTACAAATTCCGTACGAGTACAAATCAATAATACTTAACCCTTCTTTAGAATTATTGTAAATTAAATACAGCACATGAAATGCTATTAGATTTACGAAAAGCGAGCTTCGCTTCGCGGCCATTTTAAAGCTTACAGAAAGTATAATAAAGTAGAATAAATCTGATACATGTCGCCGTTAGAATCGTAAAAATATATTCTTTTAAAAATACTTTTCTAAGCTTGAGCTTTGAGCTAGTATACGAGTATATCTCATCTGAGACAATCTTATTGTTTTCCTTTCTGTAATTTACCATCCATTCCCATCGGTATATTACCTAAACATTTTGATTCGATTTTGCTGACTTTTTTATTATTCTTAGCGTGAACTAAATCGCAAGTTTGATTTCTAACTCTTCTCGCTATAGATAGGAGTTACTCGTCGACATCCGTGCGTTTTATATTTTGTGGGTGTATCTAATGAAGAACTACAAACCAGTTAAGTTTGCGGGTAAGACAAACATGTCAAGTCTTCAATTGATATGGAATTCTACGTCTTTAATAACCGTTATCAATTTAAAAAAAAGTTCATTTGATATTTTCTGTGTGTAACCAACATGAGCAAAAATATTTTCATATTTTAGGACACTGCTGGATATTTCCGACGCAAATATTCGCGGTACTTTCACCACACGCCTCACGTACGTTCACGTAGAAAGAACTCTTTGGGGATTTAGCTAAAAACAATTTATGAACGGGGTAGAAAATTCTAATTAATATATATTTATTAGTTAGGACTTAACTGCCGGTACAGCATTAATTATAATTTATAACGGATTATACTGTAGGTGGGCGGAGGGTTTAGGTACATTGTCATAATCTATATTCATAATTCCGTCGGGGCCACGGCAAAGTCTAACAATAACTGGCCTTAACTATTACGCTTAAATTAATGATGATTTTACAGTCGAAAATGTAGATTCTGTATATTCGGTAGATTATATTGCAGAGATTATATTCTACGAAATGGAATGATTGTTCACGAGTGAACATGGACACCGCTTTATTTTTTTTCGTGTAAGTATGCAGCGTTACCTGGAGGTCTTTTGTTCAGTTTCTCTTTGTTTGATGCTCCCACCGCTCTTTCACTTTACGAAACAGCACGCTCATGCTATGGTAAAGTTGTTTTGTCGAATTGGCTATATTGCAGAATTGAGTAACATACATAATTCACTTGGGTATTCAACTTTTTTGCGGCATCAGGGGGCAATCGTAGTCGGACATAAACAACTTATACGTTGATCCACTTCACTCATCGTTTCATCGGGTGGCCCTAGTTTCACAAGCAGCAGAAAATGCAACATCAAAACTGTCGCTCGTACCAATTCAACTCTAATTCAGTAATGGTTACTATTAGTGTCTCTTGCAACTGTGACCTGAAATGACATCTATAATACCATATCTGACTTCGATAAAGAAGTGACGTTACAATGTAAATGTTATTATACTTTTTAAGTCTTTTTTAGAGACGATAAACCAAGCAAAGTAATTTTATGAACATTGACGTCTTCTCAATTATAATAAAACTATTGGAATGGATTTTATGTCGTATTAAATTAATATTTAATTATTTTTGCAATTTCAACGTTTCAGTAGTTTTTCAGGAATAGCGGTCACGGATGGACTGATATAGCAGGTTGTATGTGTATTTCCATTGTTTCACTCGACACGAATGTATTATCCATATATACAAAAATGAATGTTTTTCTGTATGTTCTTTCTAGAATCATAAACTATGCATTTCAGAATGCGATGATTTTTAGTAAAGTTGTTCTGCATGCGCCCGCGATAGATTCAAGTTGGTATGGCATCTTTTTGACAGATGACTTCACTGTGATTCCAATGAATTTTATATATTGCTGTGATACTTCATGCTGATTTATCTGTTGATGGCGTAGCAATGCGCGCAGAGTACAGCTAGTAAAATAATTCAATCGTAATTAAATCGCGATACACCCGTTAAAGTACTTTTATAACAACGTTACTTTGACGTAGACTTATGAAGTCATTAACTCGTCGAGTCTAAAAGCTTATAACAAGTTTAAACAACATTTTCCTCTCATAAGTTAAAATGAAACAACTTTTTTCATATATTATGACGTCAAAACATAATAAAATTGGCAGCCTCGCTGTAAAAGATCGGGATCAATCTGAACGCAGATCGAAAAAGTCGCCGTCTCGGCTTCGCAAGTTCCTCTGTTCTCTATTTGCCCGGGGCGTCGACCTATTCAGCCGGCACAAACAATACAGAACAAATATGGCTCGACAAGATTTCAGCGCTGTTCGTAGCGGAACGTGGAGTTGAATGGAAATAAAATATCGAAAACTTGCTTAATCCGATCTAATTAATTTAAAAATTGCTTCAGTACAGCCGTATTGAAGCAATTTTTAAGTCGTCACTTATCAATTTTTTAATGCTATAGGAGGACAGACACGAGGCGCATAGACATCCTCTCCTTTCTCCTCCTACCTCCATGGGCCACAGGCTACACTAAACGAAACGCGACAGCACAGCTGTCACTTTACGCCGGTCTCGTGTAAGCGTGAGGTACGTCCCCGGTCGTGCCGACCCAATTGATCTGCATGCATGCATTTTGTCACTATCTCTTACTATAAATTGATTTTGATGTCATGTCACTGTAAAATCGTCGAACTCCTCCGGCTGGAAGGAGATCCTCGGCCAGAGACGATCGTGAACATCGGATCCTAAACTCATTGAGACGACCTCATGGGAAATTCATGTGAACGGGCCCCCATGCGATGAATTTGCTACATAGTTACGCCACTGGACTCTGTTCTAATTATTGAAATATAATAAACGTGTAACAAGGATTTTCATCAATTATTATTTATATAAACCTTCATGATCGGATGATAAATCCGAAATATTATCTAAGGACGCTTAAGGCGATATCAAATATGCTAATTATAAAGTTGCCTCGAATATTTCTTGAGATATAATATTGTAGATATTTGTTTTAGACGCAATAAGATGAGACTGAAAAAGATTTTTAAAGTCATTGCAATTTATAGACTGAGGACTATAATCATCTTTATTAGAGATTCTCGCAATTAGATTTATTATTTGTCACTTCTATGTAAGATTATATTCTTTCGTTAAGTCTGTGAAATCGTTTTTGAGAGAAATAAATTAAAGAAGTTTTTTTTATATATTGTGTTATTGCCTCGAAACTGTTAAATATGGTAATGATAAAATTATAATATGTGACAGTAACATATAAATGTTAATATGCCTGGATTTAATACTTTATAATGTACTAGCCTTTCGGCATCGCTCAAGCTGAATCCCTTCAATAAATATCAATAAATTGAACAAATAGAACTGTGATATAATTCCAATATCTACCACAATAATTTGTTTTACCTTCCTAATTTTTTACATTCCTAATTTCCTAATTTTTTTTAACCAAATATAATAGATATGTCATTTCTAATACCTCTAGGGATATGTGTACTAAGTTACATGATGATCAGTTGTTTTGGCGTGAAAGCGTAACAAACAAACAAATTCACATTCATAATATTAGTAGGATTACTATCTTTTGCGCGCCTGCACAAACATTAATCGTGTTAACGATAATGTGCGTCGGTAGTAACATTTTATTGCTCCTATGTCCGCCTTAACAAAATAAAAAAACTTTAAAACAGAAAGCATTTGTTTCACCTTTACTCCTAAAGGGGTCTGCTACACTATCGCGTTTTATACAGCCGTCCAGTAAAGGGTTAGTTGCTTGCCGCCCCCACCCTTAGAAAAAAAAATGATATGCTTAAGTAGCAATTTGCATTTCATTGGCTATTTTTAGTCCACGGTTTAGTATACAGACCTATGTCCAGCAGTGGACGTCTACTGGGTGTTGTTGTTGATGATGATGATGATGTTTGGTATTATGAAGTTTCCAAACGGAATAATCATCAAATTGCTCATAGAATGAAATTAAAATATAAGTTTCGCAAGTTCTATTCTGGTTTTGTAGTAATGCGAGATTATATAACACAATTCAGCGTTTTATTAGGAATTGTCATAACTTCATAAAATAAAATATTAGATAATTTCTGCAGCATTTGCAGTTATAAAAATTAGACAAATTACAGATTAATATACTGCTAAGTTAGTTTATTTTAGTTACTTCCATAGCATTATGTCTTATGGCATACTGTTGCGTGCTGCAGAAGCGAGCTATTCGGGCAATATACACCGTGAAATTATAATAGTCCTCGAGCCGAAGCATATGAATTTGGAATAACTTATAGCACCAATAAAAACTGATAATTCAATTGTAACTTCAAATATAAAAAAGTTTCAATTTTAATATTTCATCTTTATTCCTTCGAGTTGGCAATAGTAGTTACCTACTATTCTTCAAACGTGTATGAATGATCAGCTGTTACGTAACAAGTTCGTCTATCTGCCGGCAGGCGGCGCATGACGATCGTAAATGTTTCTAGAGTGTTTCTGTTTTTCTTTCGTAGGTACTTTATACTATTAAACATGATTATTCTTGTCATAGACTGAGCAGAGTAAAGAATTCCTTTAGGGGCCAATGTAAACGCCTCTACAATAAGATCCCAGAAAGCATTCAAAGACTCTCAATCAACAAATTTAAAAAAGTAGTTAAGGAACGCTTGTGTGGTAAGGGATATTACAAAGTAATAGATTTTATGACAGATACCACACCTTGGTAATAGTACCCTCCTCCCAGGCTACTTCAATACAAAAATAAATGTAAATTATATTTATTATTGTATATAATTAAGAATATAGGTTTCTATTTTTAGATAAATCTCTAATTAATGAGGCTCGCTGAGTTTGTTTCGCCGGTTCTTCTCAGGGCAGGGCTAGGGTTGAACCGGTGGTATATGACATTTTTGACGTTCAAAAAGCATTTTTTTAAATTCTATTTTGAATAAAAATATTTTGATTTGATTTTAGTTTAGAATGAAGATGTTGCTAAAGTTCGACGAATTTGTTCTGCTTATATTTGTCGTGCAATCATTGTAGACATGAAATACGACATAATATTTTTTATATTTTTATATAATTTATAGGATATATTGATCATTGTCATCATGGTGGTAAGCTTCTAGGCATCATAATTCATTCGTACTCGTCCTGTCACCCTGATCTCTCTTGCTCAGTGGCTATTCATAAACTAGAGTATTCTACAACATTACAGCTAGAGAGAATATAGCTATACGACATGCTCAAGCATATTATGACGATTGCAACTTTTTGCATCGTTATATCTCAGAAACGGTAGCTTTTAGGAAAACATATTTAAACATAGATCAAAATTTTATGATCTATAATAATTGTCTCTATTTATAAATTTGGCGTTTTGAAGAAAATATATAATTATGTTTATACATTTGACCTAGTTTAATATTTTTTTATTGTAATTATGTTTATACATTTGACCTAGTTTAATATTTTTTTATTGTACGTTAATATTTTTTTATTGTACTTAGTTTAATTTGACTCGAGTAATAATAATTTGTTTTATAGACATCTAGGACCACTCTTGTTCAATATTTTTCTTAATGACATACGCTCTTGTGTTAAATATTCGAATATTCTTCGTTATGCTGACAATATAAAGATTTTTATCTACACCAATGTTGTAACATTCTACTTATGTTTCCAATACTTGACTTATAATGACTACTGTTATAGCTCAGACAACAAAAAACTCAATTTAAGCAATTTGACATGATGTTATAATATCCAAATCGATATCGTAAAATCTCATTATAACACTGTGTGAGAGCGAGAGGGAGAGAAAAATGGTGAGAGAGACGTATGTCAAAATCCTTAACAGCGCGCGCTCGCTCCTGATTGGCCCAGAGCGCTGCAGCTGCGCTCTCATTGGTTCAATGCCAGCTTGCGAAGGATTTGCGAGAAAGAGACAAAGCTCTACAAAAAAATGAAAGCAAAAATGAACGCCACAGACGACGAATAATCTACTGTTTAGTAGAAATTTAAAAGTAAAGTCATGTGATTTTTCACATTATATTTCAACATTGAAGCTAGTATTTTAACATTGAATTATAAAAGTATATATTTACGCGCCGCAATTTTTGCAATCAAATTAAAGTATTTAATAAAAATATTTATTTTCAAGAACATTTTAAATCGTCGGTCAAGCAGTCGTCGCCACGTCGGTCGGTCAAACAGTCGTCGCCTTGTCGGTCAAGCAGCCGTCGCGTCGCCTCGTCGGTAAAACAGTCGTCGGTCGGACAATATACGTACCTACTTACGCGTGAATTGAATGTTTCGCAATGTTTGATTAATTGATTAATTGCATTAGTGAAGATAAATTAGTGTATGCAACTGCATATAACACGGGTATTAAAACACTCGTTAGGTACTATTTTGAAACTCGCGTTCGCTCGTTTCAAAAAGTCTAACTCGTGTTTTAATACCCTTCTTTATATGACAGTTGCATAAACTACTATTAAAACAATTAAAAACGCTTCGGATTGTTAAAGTTTACAGATGGATCTTAACAATATTTATAAGTACTGCAATGATAATTTACTTTACCTTAGGTAATATCAAAAAATGTTGTGTAATGTCTTTTTCTCGGTCAAATTCTCCAAAATTATATAATTATAAATTTAGTGATCAGCCATTGAACAGAGTGTCTGAGGTGAGAGATTTGGGTGTCCATATTGATTGTAAACTGACTTTTACCCATCACGTTAATGTTATTGTCAATAAAGCAATGCGTATGCTGGGTTTCATTTTACGAGTGGGCAAAGTTTTTAAAAATCAATATACTCAAGTCTTATTATTTAATGCTTTTGTTAGGTCAACCTTGGAGTACGCATCTACTGCCTGGAACCCTTACCAAAAAAAGTATATTGTCCTTATTGAGTCTGTACTCACAAAGTTTTTGAAACATATAAAGTTTAGGTATCCTTCATCGAATTGCACTTTACCATCTTTGATGCAACGCCGTTTTGAAAGAGATTTAATTTATTTATTTAAATTAATAAGGAATAGAATTGATTCTCCCTATTTACATAACCAGATTGGTTTTTCTTGTCCTCGTTTAAGCTCCCGCAATAAGCATCTATCTTTGTATGCAAGCTATAGGCAATAGCTGAAAAAAATATGTAGAAAACTCCTTTTTGCATAGATCTTGTCGCCAATTTAACATACATTGTAAGGGATTTGATTTATTTCACGATTCTTTCAATGAATTTAAAAACAACGTTAAGAAAATTGTTTTGTTTTAGTTTTGTTTGTGTTTTGTTTTTTCATATAACATAGTTTTTTCTTTCCTTTTGCATGCCTTAAGCGCGAGCGTAGGTATGCTCTACTCTCGCCTAAAAATCAAAAACTGGGTTCGGTTAGAGTTTTATTTTAAATAAATAATAATATAGTGCTTAAAGTAGGTTGGCCTTCATACCACAATAAAAGAAAACATCAATGGTAATTTTTTCTAAACAATAAACAGCAATCCAACCCACAATTTAGATAAAAAAATGAATTTTTCAGAAAAAATTCTATGAAACACATATAACATTCTCTCTGTAATCTCCATAACTTTTGAAAAACATAACTAATCGATTTAAATTTTATTTCAATAGGTCCGTAAATCTATTGTGACGAACTGATTAGAAAACCATAACTCAATTATTATTCGTTTTAATGTAAAAAATCAAATGTGTACTGTTGAAACTAAAAAATTTACATCTTAGGCAGCCTTATATACAAAAAATATAATAAACAGAGTTCGTGAAAACCTGCTTCTTCTATTGGAGCGTGCTAGATGGCGTTAGCAAAGATTTCCATTCTATCCTTCTACCCGCGGGAATTTTGCATGCCTTAAGCGCGAACGTAGATATGCTCTACTCTCGCCTGAAAATAAAAAAAAATAAAAAAAAAAACTGGGTTCCGTTAGATTTCTATTGAAATAAAATTTAAACGAATTAGTTTTTTTTTTCGAAAGTTTTATTTTTATTTTTTTTTTGTTTTGAAAAATATGATTTTTTTTTCTTCCTGTTTTTTTCATTAGCATTTTAGGTGCATAAATGATCATATTTGTACTACCTGAGAATGACCATAAATTATATAATAATAATAATAACTACAGCATATGGACTTAATAATTGTAATTGTTACATTCGATGAATTTTTACATTATGATGTCTAATAAATATAAAATAACTTATTTTCTTTACGATTCAAGTTTACTATAAAACTATTTGAAAATTAAAAATAAAAAAGCAATTTTTGGTGAAAAACGTATATGTTATCATGAGTATCTAATTTAAATAACATACGTATGACACGAGTGCTTAAGGCATGCACATTTGGTTTTACCAAATTTATGACATTCAATGAAACACAGCGCGCTTATTTTTTTCATTTTTTTCAAAACATTTACTGTCTGCAGTGACAAATGTAATAATTTTTAGTGGAAACTTAGCTGGTGTATGCATTATTTAATTTAATTTAAACTGTTATGTATAAATACTTTTTGTTTTTCCCTAATAAATAAAACAAAATAAATAAATAAAAGATATTGACAGGGATGTGTAATGTGTATATGTGTGAGGGGGAGGAGTGGTAATTAATTTATTCTTTTTTTATATACCCGTGCGAAATCACAGAGGGCAGGTAGTGATAGATATAAGGTTTATAAGATCACTATTGTACATTAGATACGTCTATAAGTATATTAGATACGTCTTATCGTTATTGGAAATATGTTGTCATGGTAATGTGTAATGTTATGTGGCAGAATTGTCCATCCGTTATTTTGCCCTACAATAGTGTATTTTTTATATTTTACACTATATATATTGATAAATTATAGCCTAAATAATACCTATATAACAATAAAACTTTTATCAAAATCCGTCCAGTACTTTTTACGTGAAAGCCGCACAAGACACAGACATTTACATCTTCTACAGTTTTATTATACGTGTAGATATGATATTATGTACTGTGTACACTGGTCAAGGGTCTTTGTGTTCTGTAATCGATATCTCTGTATTACGAGACCTCTCATTAAATATACCTATTATATTAAACCTCAATTACATTAAGTAATATTAGTCTGAAACTAATTACCTACTGTTCACGCCAGATATGCATGGCACCGCCGTCTAGTGATGAACGTTTAATACGATTGTTTACGATGGATCTTGATTTTAATTAAAACATTACTTCAATGAAGACACATATTTATTCCCATAAACATTATGTTCAAGACATCCTATTATTTATTAACTAAAACATTATTTCTTTGAAGATACATATTATATTTATATCGGAAATATAAGATCACATTCGACTGTCCTACATAAAAACTTTAACAATTATTGTACAAGTTATGTCCTGTACCAAAGAAAAGAAATAATTTAAGTATTTTAACTTAAAGATACATTATTCGAACAAAAACATATATGAAAATGACTTCCAAGTCAACTCAAAGCTGCATTTACTTGTAGCCTCAACTAAAAGTATGAAAAATTAGTGAAACGCTTGATAGAATTCATCAAACATAAATAGAAAAAACAAACTATTATATACAATTGCCCTTTGCAATATAATTATCCTTGCACAATACACTTCAACAAGTGGAATTTCTTCATATTAAATTCCTACAAATTAACTTGTTTAACATACAACACACATTATGATTATAATTTACTACTGAATATAATCATAGAACAATATTTAATTGGCATCCAACGGCTCAATTTACATATGGCACATCTTTAAATAGCAGATATGATTATTCCCTTATAGGATATAACCATAGAAACATACAAATAGCCTCTTTATGGCCTAATTTAACAATTTGTGTTATTAACACATACAACTCTCTATTATTAAACTCAAACTTATTTAACATTGCCTTTATAGACAGCATTTAAAAACTAACATAACTCAGCCTTAGACTCAACAGTTACTTATGTCGAGCTAACAAAAAACTTGAACCTCAAAAACCATACATGTTTTTAAATTGACTGTCTGCCAAATAGACAAGCCAAGAAAAATAAGAAAAAAATGCTATTATGCAGAAATTGTGCAAAAAACAAATTGAAATAACAATATTAAATTTGTCTTACAAGACGAAAAAAGAGAAAACAAATGAAAACTTAGCTCAACATGGCTACTTTCCTGGAGACGCCACCATGTCTTCATCAAGCCGCATCTTTATATTTGCCCGTTGCCGACTAGCGGCGGCCTTCTTCGTTCATATTTTTATCCGATCCGGCCGATTTACGAAATCTTCATATAAAGGGATATAATATTTTCAATAATAATTTCTTGAAATATTTCTTCTTTCTTATTATTCCTTATTTCAGGGGCGCCATTTTGTTTACGATGGATCTTGATTTTAATTAAAACATTCTTCAATGAAGACACATATTTATTCCCATAAACTTTATGTTCAAGACATCTTATTATTTATTAACTAAAACATTATTTCTTTGAAGATACATATTATATTTATATCGGAAATATAAGATCACATTCGACTGTCCTACATGGTGGTTTGGCCTCGAGAGAACGGAACGCGTCCCTTCGACGCTAAGAGCCGTCCGGGAAAACGGAAATACACTTTGAACACAGAATGTCACAGATAATGCACTTTTAATGTTTATTAAAGTTGGCCAGTATCACTTGACGTATTAAACGTTCATCACTAGATGGCGGTGCCATGCATATCTGGCGTGAACACCTACCTATCCACTGGTGCCTAGATAAGATGGATTAGGATTACCTTAATTGACTTCGAATACGTTCTATTTTTAGTACTAAGTGCCATGCTGCATTGCAGCAAAATTGAACCGGCAAGACCGGGGAGGAGCTGTCACATGATACCGCCGTAATGCTATGCTATGCTGATGAAAAAAAAGACTCGCTCACGTACCGTGATAGTTGGACAGTTGAAATTTTCACAGATGATGTATTTATGTTGGCGCAATAACCGCACAACTAGTAATATACATATATACGCTTCGTGCGCGAGTTCGACTCACAGTTGGCCGCGTATTATATAATTTTCGTTTTTCGTTTGTACGACATTTCAAATCTAATCAAATCTAATCATTTGCAAATCTACACAATATGTACACTCGATAACATAATGATCAAACATTACAACGTAATCAATTTCATTTTAACCTTTGGACTATTGACGACATTATCTTATTAGAAAAGTAATACGAATTTCGAACCACCGTTCGTTTTGGCAGATCGGATATTGTAAGAAACATGAAATCATTTCGACGGCGAAATGATTTCAGTATAGGTATATCTTCGCGGAAGACGGACACAAATTTACGCATCCCGCGTCCCTCTTCATTATACAAGTGACCGCTAGTCAACCCGAATTGAGATATATCCGTATCATCGGAAGCTACCAACAGCGGAAAGGGATATTTCCTTTTCTACGATTCCCCCTGGAGTTCAAGTAAATGGTCTGTCGTGTCTGGTAATTATCGCGAAGTTATCATACGTCTTACGAATCTCAGATATTCTCTTCGAATATTTGGTCGCCTTCACCAGAGATAACGTAGGGTTCCAATGGTAAAATAATGTTCTTCAACGGTGTAGTAGTTGCCGAGCATTTTCAACGCAAACAAGTAATCAAATCTTTCCTTTTTATATTAATATATTACTATAGTATACTGACTGGACTGTGTCTTGTTAAGAATTTAATTTAGATGCTAAGCTACTAACTTGGAATCTAAATTAAGTTTCAATTGTTTAGTATAAATACATTTTCATAGGAATACATAACTTTCTCATAAAATAGATCGCTTAAAAAATATTTATCGTGTTCATGGTTTTTTTAAAGCATAGGAGGTAAATGAGCAGTTGCATCACCTGTTGTTAAGTGATCACCAACGCCCACAGACATCCGCAACACCAAAGTTCTGAGAGAAGAATATGATGATAGACAAATCGAGTAACGTTCATTACGTTATTCGATTCGTCGACAACCTATATTTCCATGCTAACTGTAGCTATAAGGGTTACCTATTCTGGAATCCAGGAAACACGACCAAGAGTGCTTTTTAGCGGAAAATGCGCAGACTTGAATCTTTTTGGGGTTGAATTGTACTAAATTTAGTCGGCCACATTCTGAGACTTCGCATAACTTCCACTCGACTTCAGACACAAGTTTATTCCGGTACGTCGTACGTACGGTCGGTCGTTGCTCGTGAAATATTAACGCGGCCAGTGCTATTAACTGCATAGAAAGAAGAGCTTTGTGTCAAACTCCATCAAAGGTTTCTGCTATGCCCAGACTAAGCGCCAAAGCTTCACTCTTTGATTCAATACCTTCCGCCAGCCGCCTGAGCAGCTAGTCTATATGCCGCAGGATCTGGCTGTAGATAACTGTACGTGTATTTTACGTGTTAAAAATGTTTCTTTCTAAATTTATTCAAACACTGAAAACCTATGATATAGGCACTGTTCTGATGACAAAATGTAAACTGTTTTATTATTAGAAGTAAAGAATTATCCATATATTATATTATCAATAATTTACCTATATTATATCTCTCAAAATTATTTTTATTTACTTAAAATAAAATAATTCATTCTGTTTTTTTTATAAAATATAATTACATAAAATAATTCGTTTACAAAAATATACCAAAATATCTTGAAAATATATTGACCGTACCAGTGAGTTATACGATAGTAATGTAGTTTAATGGACCGTACATCTGTACAGGGTAAGTATTTATTCAGTGCACAAATTTTTTCTGCGTGTTATATATCGATAACTAAGTACATTTCCGCAAAAAAAGTAATATTTTTTTTTAAATTATATTATCAAGAATATCCCACATTTGCAAAATGTATATTATATGGCCCTAGGATATAGAGTTTTTATTATAGATCGAAAATAAAAGTGTAGTTAATGTTGCTTTATGTATGTAGACAACATATCGTAATTTGTGCACTGAATAAATACTTACCCTGTATATATAAAACTCAAACGTGACATAGCCATCTATCAACGCACAGCCCAAACCACAGGAGGGATCAAGCTGAAATTTGGCATCCAGGTAGATGTTACGACGTAGGCATCCGCTAAGAAAGGATTTTTAAAAATTCAACCCCTAAGGGGGTGAAATTGGGTGTTGAAGTTTATGTGGATTTCTTAGAAAATAACGCGGGTGAAACCGCGGGGCACAAATAGTTTAATATATTTGTATAAATTGTTTTATTGTCTCAAAACTGTCATGCGACAGTGACATGTTTGATATAAATGTTAAGATGCCTGGATATGACACTTTGTACTATATTATCTTTTTCGCGCGGCTTCGCTCGCGCTGAAGTAAAAAATCAATGAACATTACATTCAAATAGAACAGCAATAGAATTCCAATATGTGATACAATAACTTTGATGAAGAAGAAGAATGAAGATTTTTATATTTTATTTTTTTTATAAAAAGTATCCTATGTCATTTCTATGTACAAAGTTTCATGATGATCGGTTGAGTAGTTTTGGCATGAAAGCGTCACTCACATTCATATTTATAATAGGATTACTGATATATGAATTTAATAATATTATGTAATACCAAGTACCGGAACGATTAGCCTATCAAACTATTATCGATATTCGGCGATCACTCAATGATATGGTCAAACCGAATGACTTGACCGGCTATTTATAAACACTGTGATAATATGGCGCAACTACATTTTAATAAACTTGTGTGACATCACAAATGAAAATATGAAACTAATATCTTCAACAAAAACCAACAGCAATCAAACATAATCACGATGACTTGTAATTTTTCATCTGGTTATTTTTAGGGATCCGTGACTGACTTTTATTTTATATACTTTAACTTTTGTAAAATAAACAAGAAATCTGATCTATTTCCTACATAATCAATTTCTCGCTAAAGATAGAAACGGAATATTGAGCATATTGGCAGATATAAAATAACTACGTAGGTACTAGGTACTCTTAAAATATTGAATTCCTAAAATCGAACTGGATAAAAGAAAAATAGTATTTTTAAGACTTTTAATACAATAAAAAGAAATTCACAAAAATGAAGATCCAACATCAACACAATTTGAACACAATAAATTTATACAATTTGAATTTATGTTCTTGATTTGAATAAATTTAAGGAATAAAATATTTCTGGTGATGTATAAATGGTGTATGACCATGGTGTACTGAGAGTTGGGACCACTCATTCCTCTTGAGTAATAAAAAATAACTAAAATGACATAATCTTACGGCTAGTTTCCGTACATCGTAGCCGTAGTGCCTTTTCGCATGCGTACGGCTACGGCACAGTCACCGCGCCGAGTAAAGTAGTAAGTAAGAGCTGTTTGTGTGACCTGAGACAGCTTTCACATGAAACGGCTTAACTTCTCATACATTACTACCTTACACGGCGCGGTGACCGTTCCGTAACCGTACGCATGTGAAAGGCACTTACTCTTCATATAAGGCAATTTCTTCAGAAGTAAATTTTAGATGCCTTCCGCGTTTTCACCCGCGTAAGTTTCGATTTCGCGGAAATATCGAGATAAAAATAGTTGTTGGTCGATTCTCAGACCTACAAGGTATGCACTAAAAATTTTATGAGCATCGTTCTAGCCGTTTCGGAGGATTTAGGTTGGAAGTTATAGTAACTAACATTGAGACACGAGAATTTTATATATTTAGCGATAAGGAATGTACAATGTAAACAATAATTTTATACTAAAAATAATCGCTACGGAATCAAGTGCAAACTAAATAATATTAAGTGATAAATAACGATAACATAAAAGATAAAACGACAGCGTTTTTGGTATATATAGTAAGATACTATACAAACTATAATCATAACAAATTTTGTAGTTAGTAGTGATCATTATAATATGAATATACAAATAGTTCTTTTGTTAAGTGCGCTTTTGGTGAAAGTGGAATCAGCTAATATTTTGGCGCTTTATCCGGTACCTTCAATAAGTCATCAAGTGGTTTTTCGAAAAGTGACCCTTGAATTAGTCAAACAAGGACATGACGTCACAGTTATTACTCCGGATCCAGCGTTCCCGAAAAAGGATGGGCCGCCAAATTTGACAGAAATAGACATCCACGACATATCGTACAAGGAAATGCACAAGGGCATGGAGGATTTGCTGAAAAATGATCCTAATATTAAACTATCGGATATAACAGTTTTTTTAAGAATGGGTTTAAAGCTGTATGATATGCAATTAAAATTGCCAGAGGTGAAAGAAGTCTTGCTTGATAATAAAAAACAATACGATTTGATTTTAGTTGAAGAATTAGGTCGTTCATATCTCGTCGCTTCACATCTTTTCAATGCTCCAGTTATTCTGTTTAGCTCGTTCGGTGGATTACCAACAACATTGGAAGTGTTCGGTATGCAAAGCCATCCTATACTTTACTCTTCGCCGATGGATACTCGAGTCTACAACATGTCTCTGCTAGAGAAAATCCATAAATTATATAAATATTATTCATTAATATATGAAACTCGTATTATCTTAAAAGAAGAGACAGAGATTTTGAAGAAGCATTTTGGTCCAGGAGTTCCATCAATGGACGAGTTATATAAGAGTGTTAACATGCTATTTCTTAATATGCATTCTATTTGGGTTGAAAATCAACCTGTTCCACCAAGTGTTGTTTTTATGGGAGGTCTTCATCAGCTACCAACAACAGAATTACCTCAGGTAAATAATAATATACTACCTATGTTAAATTACAAGTACTAAATTTCATATACATTTAATGATTTGTACCTATACAAGCAATGTCAAATGTAATATATTTACCTGCTAAAAGTATCGTAAATAACTTGCAAAATCGTTAAAAATAAATATTTTATCTTAGTTAATTATAGGGATGATCGATGTTAGAAAAACATCGATGTTGACATCGATGTTAACATGGACCCTTAACCATCGATGTTCGATAAACATCGAAAGGAAAACATCGATGTTCGGAAACA
>LUGF01053135.1:1283-21041 GCA_001625245.1 Calycopis cecrops
GGGGGGGTCGGAGACAGGGCAACGCATCAGTATAACCTCTATGCGTATGTCTATGCTATGGGCGTCGGTAGTTTCTCTGACTGCTCGTATGCCCTCTTATGTTATTTATAATAAAAAAAACCTTCGCTTCCAATCTTCGACTGAGCCATCGCGCGTCGCACGTAAGTCATGAACACAAACAAGACTTGACCCACAATATTATCGCGTCTAACTTCGATAGCAAGGATAGGGCAATAGGGCAATCTGTTGTCTCGAAACTTATCACTTCTTCGAATGAATGGAATAATAAAATAATTCACAATAAGTGGAGGAATGCGTTTCTAGTAAATAATATGGAAAACCATCTATAGTTTTTATTTTGACCGCTTATGATTTTGATTGGTGTGTACGTTCCACTATTCCAAAATTCTTTTTCGAGCCTTAAGAGAATGACTGATTGACACAACGTATATTTTAATAATAATACAGGTATGTATATTTGTTTTTTCACAAAAAAAAAATGTGAAGGGATTGGGTGTATTTTGCCACAGATATATATAGATATATACAACTCGGGATGTTATAAAAACTCGTTTGTTCCCAAAAATAATAACGGTTAACGTTTGTACAGCTGTCCATAAATATATAAAAAACTAAGGTCCCTAACCTCAGGTTGCTCCGTAAAATCTATGTCCCTAAGGGGGTGAAATAGGGGGGTGAAGTTTATATGGAATATCAGTGATTTTCAAACTAAACCAGGTGGAAACCGCGGGGCACAGCTAGTGCTCGTACAAAATAGTACTTTTATAATTCACTAATTAAAATGCTTCAATAACAACTTCAGCGTTATTCGCGTCTAGATCGCAACAAATCTGAGGAGAGATAGTTCTTTAAATCAATAAGCCCGCTACAAGCTCGGTAAAATGGGCTGCAGGATTAGCCGACTTTTTCTTGTTCCTTTCGCTGATTGGAACCGCCGCGATATTGTGCGGATTTATGTGGTTCGCGGTGCAGATTATAGGTATTTGTTCTGTTGGATTGAGGATAGTAATATATTTGTTGTAAGAGATTTATTTTTATAGCCTAGCGGGGCTAAAGAGTAAGAAGGCCATACTACAGACGTCATTAACATGTGTGTAATTAGATGCGTTCTCCACCTTTGCCCAATACCCTCAATGGGTCATCGGCTATTCATAAATCGTACAAAACAACAGAATAGCCAACGGTGCTGCAACATAAATTAAGTATTACCTATACAATATACATATCAAGTACATATGTGCCCCGCACACATATTAGGTATTTACTAGCTGCGCCCCGCGGTTTCACCCGATTTTAAAAATAAATATAAATAATGAAAATAAAAGTAAATTTCGATTCCATGGAAAAAAAAATCATGCCATGGCTTCCCATACGAACATTTTTTCTGAATAATAACTATCCTACGTGTTAATCAAAGTTACCCTCTATGTGTGTGCCAAATTTCATGAAAATCGGTTCAGCAGTTTTTGCGTGAATCAGTAAGAAACAAACAAACACGAACTTTCGCATTTATAATATTAGTAGGATACCTTGCAAGTGATCTTTAGTGCTCTATAGGGGGAGCCTACGACCAGCAGAGGACGTCCCGCCGCCCGATGATAATATTATTTATTACTTTTGTATAATTTTAATGAAATAAAAATAGTTTTTATTCAATATAGAATTTTTAATTGCATTTGATTTCAACTATAAAATTTATCAAGTACCAGTATGTAGATAGATACCTAAATAAACATTATTTATTTATTTATTTAAGTATTTATTTATTTATTTATAAAGGATCGCCATCGGCACACAATGAGTACATTGATTATAGACACTAGACAAAAATCATTCAAGGTAAAAGGTGCCTCAATTACAGACAATCTCGACATTCTCTCTTCGAGTTGGACAAGGATCTGCCCAGGACAATCAAGTAATCGCCCGCTACCCTTCGACAGTTTCGGGTGAAATAACGACACGCAATTAAAGCCTCCATTACTCGTGACGTATGATGTTGATGGTCTGAGGGGGTAACCGAACGGACCTCTAAAACGAACCCATTTTTTGTTGCCCCCTTTCTGATTTCTTCCGATTCGAATTCTAAGCACCTATTCATCATCATCGTCAACAGCCAGAAGACGCCCACTGCAGGACATACGCCTCCGCCAGGGGGCGCCACACGTCACAGTCACAAGCTTGCATCCAGCGGATCCCCGCGACCTAATAGAGCAAAGGAATAATGTCTGTATAGTAATCAGTTGCCGTATATTAATTTCATTTTTGTTTGTAGTATAAGGGGGCAAACGAGAGATCAGAGCCTGTTGATGACTACCAAAGGCTTTTTTTTTAAAGTATAGGGGGCAAACGAGCAGTTGTAGCCATTTCCATGACTACCGACGCCCATAGGCATCTGCATAGAGACTATACAGATGCGCTGCCCCCCTTTCTCCTCCCACCTCCATGGGCCACCGGCTACTTACACACCGCACGAAACGCGACAGCACAGCTGTCACTTCACGCCGGTCTCGTGTAAGCGAGAGGTACCTCCCCGGTCGTGCCGGCCCAATTCGGCTACATGCAAGCATACAGCGTGGCACTACCTCTTACTAAAAGGTAAAAAGGTCATTGAAACTACCTGACAATTACTTTTAACAGTGATGGAAACTAACACGTCTGTCGAATCTAACCTACATATTTTCCTCATCGTCAGATCCGTTTTCTAATTACTTATAACGTCATAATTACCCTTCTATTGTGACTACAGGCTATACAAAAACCCTACCGCACAGTGCAGCAATCCATTTGCTCCGTATGCACAAAGGGCGACACGGGAGCGCCGGCCACAAAGCGCTCGGTCTTGAGATAATGAATGCCTTGGCCATTCACTGCTGCCTTATTAATAACCTGCCAGTTCTGTTCATCATCAGCAAGCGACTGTAGATTTTTTTTTTTGGTATAGGGAGGCAAACGAGCAGTCGGAACCATTTTCATGACTACCGACATCCGCATAGAGGCAATGCAGATGCGCTGCCCTCCTCTCTTCTCCCACCTCTATGGGCCACCGGCTACTTGAACACCGCACGAAACGCGATAGCACAGCTGTTACTTCACGCCAGTCTCGTGTAAGCGAGAGGCTCCACGGTAGTGAAAGGCCCATTTCCGCTGCATGCAAGCATGGAGTGTGGCCCTACCTCTTTCAATACAAGATCCTATCAATAGCTATCTATCGAAAAGGTACATTACAACTGAAGACGGATGAGTAGTTTGATGTAACAAGGACAGTATGACCTGGCGATGAGGACCTGATCTCTCTACTTGGTCCGAGATGTAGATAGTAGTACGCATGGAAAAGCTAGGGCCTTGATTAATTGCAGCCGATTTAGGTCATTAATACCCGGACGGTATCCACATATAGCTAGGTCGGCACTTCTTCAAAATGATGGATATGCGGTTGCGTTTCTTGGGATGTGTGTTTTCGGTGGCCCATTAGAAAAGGAAGGGAGAAATCAAATGAAAATATTTTTTATCAAAATAAAATTATAAAAATTCCTTTTTTTACATCAAAGACTACATCTACCACCGACGACGTTATACCGCGTCGGTGGTCTTCCAAGGAATAATTTGTTAGTTTATTAAGTTCAAGTCATAGATAATGATATATTTAAGCAATAAACAAGCAATTGCAACTGTGTTTATATTATCGGAGTTTTGAAACTCACGGTATATTTTACTTTCCAAAATTTTCCGTTAAAATCGCAAAGCTAAAACTATCAGCGAAAATGTGGCGATGCTCCGTAATATCAGATTTGATAAACCACAAATCCTCACAAAGCACTATTTCATTCCAATATTACTTGCCTCGCTAATTAAAAACCTAAACTAGAGTCTAGTATTGCTAGCGCTTCAGGTTCTGTGCTAAATATCTGAGTTTTATCATTTCAGTGTTATTTATAAAACCAACTAAATAGTAACAACACATTGAAACAAACTAAGAGGTAGTAGAATTTTAAATAACTTTTTGAGTAGCCTCTGTGAAGTACAGGAGACGCTGGCAAATAAATTGAAAGACGAGTTATGTTTAAAAAATCTGTGTCTATGTTTGTAAGCGCTTACCGAAAATCCTACATTTTGAATTTTTATACGGTTTACAAAACTATTTTGTGTAATACAAATCTGACGTTTTTGCGAACTTACACAGCTTAGATCTTGAGATATGGATAAAGTTGCAAAATTATTTATACAAACACATCTGGAAAGACTGAATAAACAAAGTCTTTAAATTATTCCTTAAAAGTCTAGAACAAGACGGGTACGAATAAAAATAAAAATGATAAATTGCTGTAATTAACTAAATAGTATTTTACTGTCGAGATAAAAAGTTTACTTTTCATATTTCTCGCAGACGCCGGACTGGAAATTAAATTCCGCCGTCTTCGATGGGGTTTCCTCTCGGAAAATTCAACATTTTTCCACGAACCCCGGTACGAAATGGACTTATATGTTTGTTCATATAAATGCAGGTCGTGTTTCTGTGATGTTAATTTAATATTCATTGCACGATTTTATTAGTATTCCAATAGAATGGTGGATAAATGCCATTATTATACAGTTTTATGATCGGATTATCTGATGTCCAGAGACATCCGCACAAACTGTATAAGTTTCCCTTTCCTGAACTCTATCAGAGTTTAACCACCGTCACTTTACGTTGAAGTTGAGGAGAGAGTGACTCGCACGGTCGCGTCAAGCCAATTCGGCTGCACTACTTAAATAGCCTGATGTCTTCATTATGCCCCTTTTATTGGATTGCCATAGAAGATTACCTGTAACAAAAAAAATGGAAATAAAGAATTTTGGCTACAAAATTTTACCCGAATGAATGGTGGCATCGACCAATTAGATAGGTAGATATAATATGTACATATTGCCTTCTATTCCTTTTCTTTTAAACGTTTTTTTTTCTCATAAATAAATGTTGCAATAGTTACAACGTAGTATATAATACTAGCAGTGCCCCGCGGTTTCACCCGCATCATATGATTGGAATCTTTACCTCCCTTTTTCATCCCTTTGGGGGTTGAATTTCTAAAAATCCTTTGTTAATGCTCACTTACATCATGAATGAACCTTTAGCAAACTTCAAGTTTACAGGTCCAGTATTTTAGGGTGTGCATTGATATATGTATAAGTTACTTTTGCCTATTATATATAGGTACCAATAGACGGGCATGTTCTAACAAGTCTAATCTATCTCATGCGCTCGTCGCGTGAACAAAATACAAAAACCTGCGCATTTACCAGCTCGGAGCGCCCGCAACAATATCTCAAGCCATCTATCGCGTCGTGGTCTTGGAGCGCCGCCAACTGGGGGCATTTAGCTGATTGACAGTTGGAAGCGGCAGCCATTTATATTTATTTTTCTAAGACAAACAAGCAATCGGAGCCACTTGGTGACTACCGACGTCACCACGTATGTGTATTCCACACAGGCGATCACCGAATACACGAGCATGAGCGAGAGGTACCTCTCGCATCGACCCGTCCCGGTTTAACTGAATTAGCATTCCCTGGTTAAACTTAACCACACAATTGCGGGATTAATAACCCACAATTTCATTGGTGCAGGTCCCATGGGGAGGGCAAAACACCCATCCTCATTGGCAGGGCATGGTGTTTACGCAAACCCCGGGCACAGCCAATAAAGTAGTTACACACGTTCTAGCGCAGTAATTTCCCCAGAGCTCGTATCGGGAACTATTTGTATAAACATTACACCTCGACATAGTGGAGTAGTATAAATTATACATTATCTAACAATCACACTATACAGTAGTACAAGTGGTAGTGCCACGCAGCATGCGTGCAGTGGCCCGGCACGACCGGGGAGGTACTCTCCTTACACGATACTGGCGTAAAGTGACAGATGTCGAGTTTCGTGCGGTGTGAAAGCCGATGGCCCGTGGAGAAGGAGAACAACGCATTTGTATAGCCTTTATGCTTTATCTGTGGGCGTCAGAGTCATGAAAATGACCCCAACTGCTCCTTTGCTCTATATACTGCAAAAATGCGACTGATTTTTAGTAATTTCGAAATGTATCAAATTTTAAAATGATTTTTATTTTGTTGGTCATATGTGTATGTTTAGTAAGAGGTAGTGCCACGCTGCATGCTTGCATGCAGCCGAATTGGGCCGGCACGACCGGGGAGGTACCTCTCGCTTACGCGAGACCGGCGTGAAGTGACAGCTGTGCTGTCGCGTTTCGTGCGGTGTGTAAGTAGCCGGTGGTCCACGGAGGTGGGAGGAGAAAGGGGGGCAGCGCGTCTGTAGTCTATGCAGATGTCTATGGGCGTCGGTAGTCATGAAAATGGTGATTTGAAATGCAACTGCTAGTTTGCCCTCCTATACCATAAACAAAAAAATATATATATATATATATATATATGTGTGTGTTTTCTCACTAAGGCTATGAGGCAAATTCAGAGGCTGGCAGTCGGACGCGTCAGAAGAGACAGCCGGACTGATGGCTTAACGTGCTCTCTGAGGCAGGAGTTCGCACTTAATATAACAGGCAATCTTCTGACTTGGAATTGTTATTCAAATTGTAAAATACTAATAACAGACAACACGACAACGCGGCTATTATTTTAGAAGTAGAATCACGGCGCAAGGCTGCCGAGGCCCATCTATGCGACCCAATATAGCCATCCCAATGGGACCAACAAAAAACACAACAAGACCCATCAAATTAACGAACCCGCGAGTCGAGAATCCCGGTAAAGCCGCCCAAAATTACATGTCCACTGGCAATCCGCGACGGGGTAACAAATTACCGAGATCTACTTCATCCCGAGTTTAATATTCATAAGAATAAATCCGCAATGAGACGAGGCATCTCGGATATTTAAACAAATACCCATATAATGAGAAATTCGCAACGAAACGGAATCTTCTGAGAAATTAATTTCTCGTTTACTTTTCTGTTATGATTTCGTATATCTTACTCGACTGCACAAGGGGGAATATGTTTTTAGAATGACTTTTTGTATGTATATTTTAGGGTTATGTTTTTGTAATGTACCTATTTAAATGTATGCATTTTACCGTGTTTCACTGGGAAATTGATTAACAATTGTTCAACGAATATAATGTACTATTAATAATAAACAAATATACCTACTTTCATTATAAGTTGTTTATTTGTGATGATATTTTTTTTTATTTCATCGAACCAAGGTTCGTGGACTATGTCGGAAAACGATGAACGACGAACGATGATGACGAACTCTTAATCCCGAGCATTTCCAACATTTCCCTTCCGTTTCCCCACTACCCGCCGCCCTGGAGATGTTGTTAATTGCACCTCATCTCTCGGGAGGATATTTTTTTATAAAATTCCCAACTTCACTTAATTCCGCAATATTAAGCGTTCCGAAGGCTTTACTTTGTTTAAGATGAAAGTGAAATTCGCCATTAATGAAGCCTGTATTGTGGAATATAAAATGTAAAGTTATTAATTTTTTAATCGCCAACTAATTGTTTCCGGGAGATTAGGGGATTCATCATGGCGTCTTTTCCCATGACTTAGGTGGAAGGGAGGATCAGAATCTCGTTTCCTTTTGCAAATACATTTACCCTTTGGTGAAAGTACAATGGGGCTAAACGTGAGCCGCTATATTGTAGAACGACTCTCAATAACAATCCGGTTAAACATTGACCCGCCGCAATACAAAACGGGCCTGTTTTTTGTAACAGCTAGCTACAATGTAACACGACGATTTATACCATCTGACTTTGACTATACTAAACAACAACAAAAGTCAGTTTCCTGTGGGGTAGGCGTAGTGTATGCGCGCACTACGACGTACAGGTCACTTGCTTGCCAGCTGCGGACGGGTGCAGACGTATAACAAGTGCGTACACGTTATATTTGATCACATAATAATAGTGTTTTATTGAAACATTATGCACCTCATACGAAGGCAAAGAGCTAAGAAGACAGAAATAAAAGCACTAACACAACGCGGCCCAATCATTCGTGTCACTCCCTCAATTATGTCCACTGAATTTGAACTGCCCAGATGGTATAGTGATGGTTATAACATTAATGGTGTCTGTTGTCACCAAGTGGCTTCGATTGCTTGTTTGTACTCCTCTTCTTGAAGAGATAAATATAAATGGCTGCTGCTTCCAGCTGTCAATCAGCTAAATGCCCCCAGTTGGCCGCGCTCCAAGACCACGACGCTATAGATGGCTTGAGATATTGCTGCGGGCGCTCCGAGCTAGTAAATGCGCAGGTTTTTGTATTTTGTTCACGCGAGGAGCGCATGAGACAGATTAGACTTGTTAGAACACGCCTGTCTAGATATAGTGTAAAAGCCATAACTGACCGACTTATATTTTATTAACGCACGGCCGATACTAATGTTTCTTGAAACTTGAAAATTCGGTACCTACAGCGGTTATCTTAACGATGTCTTGAGTTTACGTCAATATTACTCATTACAAAAAAAGGTAGAGGCAATTAGAGGTAGGTAAGGTATCTCCAGCAAGTATTTAATTCTGTATTGTCTTCGGGGAGGACTCCAAAGGCATGGAGCGAAGGTGTTGTGGTTATGTTCTTCAAAAAGGGAGATAAGACCCTCCTGAAGAACTATCGACCGATTTCCCTTTTGAGTCATGTTTATAAGCTGTTCTCTAGGGTCATTACGAACCGTCTCTCGCGCAGGCTTGACGAGTTTCAACCCCCTGAACAGGCCGGGTTTCGAGGAGGATACGGCACGATAGATCATATCCACACAGTGCGACAGGTTATACAAAAAACATCAGAATATAACCTGCCATTATGTTTAGCATTTGTGGATTATGAAAAAGCTTTTGACTCTATCGAGATTTGGTCTGTTTTAGAGTCTTTGCAACGGTGCCAAGTCGATTGGCGATATATCCAAGTTTTGAGAGGCCTATATAACACCGCAACTATGACCGTCCAAGTACAGAATCAGCAGTCTAAACCTATCCATCTGCATCGAGGAGTGAGACAAGGAGACGTTATTTCTCCCAAATTGTTCACAAATGCAATGGAAGATATGTTCAAGACGCTACACTGGAAAGGACGGGGCATAAACATAAATGGCGAGTACCTCTCACACTTGAGATTTGCAGACGACATTGTTATTATGGCTCATACCGTGCAAGACTTGGAATATATGCTGACTAGCCTCGCTGAATCATCTGCTCGTATCGGTCTCCGGATGAACTTGGACAAAACCAAGCTAATGTTCAATGAACATGTACTCCCGGAACCGATCGCCTTCGAAGGAGTTCCTCTTGAAGTAGTTCAAGAATATATCTATCTTGGGCAATCGTTACAGCTGGGTAGAAACAACTTTGAGAAGGAGGCTCGAAGAAGAATACAGCTGGGCTGGGCTGCATACAGAAAACTTCGTCAAGTTTTTTCGTCACCAATACCACAAAGCTTGAAGACAAAAGTCTTCAATGAGTGCGTCCTACCTGTTATGACATACGGAGCTGAGACTTGGACACTGACAGTGGGACTGGTCCACCAATTAAAGGTCGCTCAGCGAGCTATGGAGAGGGCTATGCTCGGAGTATCTTTGAAGGATCGGATCCGGAATGATATAATCAGACAAAGAACTAAAGTTACCGACATAGCCCAAAGAATTAGTAAGCTGAAGTGGCAGTGGGCTGGCCACATCTGCCGCAGAACCGACAACCGATGGAGCAAAAGGGTTCTAGAGTGGAGACCACGTCTTGGCAAGCGTAGTGTAGGACGCCCTGCAGCTAGATGGAGTGACGACATACGTAAAGTGACAGGCACGGTCTGGAGACGGAGAGCTGAAGATCGAGCTCAGTGGCGTGCACTTGGGGAGGCCTATGTCCAGCAGTGGACAAAAATAGGCTGATGATGATGATGATGATGATGAAGGTAAAGTAGTTTAGGTAAAAGGTAGTGCCACACTGCATGCTTGCATGCAGTCGAATTGGGCCGGCACGAGCTCGGAGGTACCTCTCGCTTACACGGGACTGGCGTAAGGTGACAGCTGTGCTATCGCATTTCGTGCGGTGTGTAAGTAGCCGGTGGCCCATGGAGGTGGGAGGAGAAATGATGGCAGCGCATCTGTCTCTATGCGGATGCAGATGTTTGTGTGCGTCGGTACTCGGTAGTCATGAAAATGGCTCCGGCTGCTCGTTTGCCCTCCTATACCATAAAAAAACAACTTTAACAGATTTTATCGCAGTTTATTTAATTATTTTACGAGCCCGACGTTTCAGAGGCTTTACAACAATCATGGTCACGGGTGGACTGTGACAGATGTCCTATTGTCAAGTTATTAAAAGTACCCGAACAGAGGTACTTTTAATAACTTGACCCAGAGGGCAGCTAAGTGATGATCATGCCGTGTTCAGTGTCAGTAACGCAGATCACAGAGGCGTTTAGTAACGCCCGCTCCAGTCGGATTAACCGTGAGCGACGCCGCATCGCACTCAACGGGCATCGAATATGAGTTGCCTAGGTATTTGCACTCAGACGTGCATATATGGGCTTGATTTTGAGTTTGTTTTCGGTTTCATTGGTAAACATTTACAAAATTTACGACGCAATGCTGAATCCAACTAGCATATGATGGATGGTATTGCCTAGATTTTATATAACTTACCTGATTACTTCATATTGGGCAAGGTAACAGACATATCTGATAACTTCATATTGGCCAATGCTCGTTAAGGTAAAAGAACAAAACATATCCGGTGTATGTTCTTCTCAGCTGCGGGAAAAGAAGAGGGTCTGTCCCTCTATCGTCTTCCCCGTCTAACCCGAAGAGAGAATAGTCTTCACTAGTCCAATAAACAGAATCTGAGGCAATGTTTCATCACGCTACCATCTGTAAGAGGTCCAACCGACAAAGTTACAAGATCTGGTCCATTGAGAGACCTATCCTTTCACTGGTACCCGTGACCCAAAATTACTTTTACGCTAATACCCAGACGGGTTTGTATCGCCTCATGTAAGGTGATGAAATAGCGTTTATGACCTAAAGATGAAAACAACAGAAGAAACAGCTTAGATATTTACTTTCCTCCCAAAGGGGATGAAATTGGGGCCAAAAGTTTATACGAAAGTTAAACTGTGGGTATTTACTTAACTAGAACCTGAATTATATACTAGAGTTAATAAAACAGCCTAGTATTAGAAATACCTTGAGACTTGCCTATATACATACCTATACATGGGTAAATTAGTTAACAAGCTACGGTGTGCTACGGCTCAGAACTAGCGCGAACAGATAACTTATTAAAGTGTGCTCGTAACAAAGAGCCTTATATGAGTCATTACTGCTCTTAAGAGATATCAGCATTAATATTTAATACTGAGTGACTTGGTTGGTAATGTAGCTGGTATGGCGTGTAGGCCGTGGTTCGGAGCCTGCCCAAGATGTTTGTAATATATGTATATTACGTTTATTATAAAAATCTTAATTAAATACCTTTTTCTGAAATTTATAATAGATATTAAATATATTAACGTTACTGTATTATCACAAGTTCTTAGGCTACATCGTACGAGGACCCTCACTATCAGCACTGATCCGGACTATGCTTGATAGCGAGGAGGGTTGGAATGCAGCTGACTCCTACGCTAAATGTGTAATGCGTAAAAAGGAAGATGCAGAACGCATAAGAGAGGCAGGCAGACAGTCCTCGAGAGGTTCGAGACGTAGGCGCCGTAACGTGTCACGTTAGGAAGGGTCGTAAAGCGACGGCTTGGGGGAGCCGTCGTCAATTTTATTAGACCTGAGTAGTTCGGTGTGCTGCGTGTTCCAGCACATCAAAACATAGTAAGGAGGAGGCATGTAACTCTCCTGAGTAGAGCCCACTACGGCACCCGCCGGTGAAGTCGCGGTTGTATGTTATCGCGTTCCCGTGGCTTCTCCTATTGGGCGGATGTGAAGGAACACCGCTGGGGTTTAGTGGGTAGCGGGAGCAGTGTATATGCTGTCGAGTCCCACATACCCTCCAGGTTTTCCCCAACTTGGAGGAATGTCTAAGAGCATACCCCAGCGAAAAAAAAGGCTACATCGTACGAGGCCCTTACATGGAATTTTTTTATGGAAACCCCAACTATTTTCAAAACTGATGTCTATGTGTCTGTGATTTTGTTTGTCCGGGTTAATCTCTGGATTGAACTAAGACTCATTAAATTATAGAGGATTTTAAAGGACAGGACTTTTTCTTTTTATTATATTACTTCGAAATCCGTTCTCGCTTATTCACGGGCAAATCCGGGGATCGCTATTAAATAAATGTGCAATTAATTTATACCCTGTACAGTTGTACACTACAGTGGGTATTAAATACCTACAGAAGTAATATAGAACTGTGAACCATTGAGTTAACAATGAAACCGTAGTAACCGCTTTAACCGTAGTGTCTGCTCTGAATACTTGAACCGGTTCTAACTTGGAGTTAAGTTACACGTTTAAATTAGAGTTATTGTAGTGATGACGGTTCAAGTTACTCTCGAAACTGCTGTGATGTGTAGGTTAGTATTTAATTAAACGTATATTTAGCAAGGAATTGCGAATGGCTGATCATTATTACGAAAAGCCAAACAAATAAACCTCACTTCACTACATAGTTGATCTTCAAAATTACGCAACAGATTTTGATGGTTTTTTTTAAAGATAGATTGATTCAAAAGGAAGGTTTATATGAATAATATTTCCATTTTTGAGGTCCAAATTCCACGTAGGTAGTCAAATGGGTGGTCAAAGGTTTTGCCGTGCTTTATTTATTTGAGACTAGCAGCGCCATGCAGATTCACTCGCATAACCTGCGTAGGTACATAACTACTATTCGTAGTAGCGTTATAGTAGACTTCCTCGTTATACAGATTATTATCTAACACGGAAATAATCTTTCAATTTAGTCTAGTAGTAGTACAAACAGACAACTTTATTATCCTACTAATATTATAATTGTGAAAGTTTGTATGTTTGTTTGTTTGTTACTCCTTCACGCGAGAACTGCTGAACCGATTTTCATGAAATTTTCGTGTAAGCTAGAGGTGGCTACATGCATGCATGAAGTGTGGCACTACCTCTTACTTTATAGTTTTTGTTTGACAAAGTTTAATTTAGTTATTCATACTTTTATGCCGCCATTATTGGTATTATACAAATACTAGCTGCGCCCCGCGGTTTCACCCGCTTAAATTTCGACCCCGTGGAAAATAGAAAATCATCCCATGGCATCGCATAGGAACATTTTTTCTGGATAAAAACTATCCTGTGTTAATCCAAGTTATTCTCTATGTGTGTGCCAAGTTTCATGAAAATCGGTTCAGTAGTTTTTGCGTGAAGGAGTAACAAACAAACAAACATACAAACTTTCGCATTTATAATATTAGTAGGATACGTGAAACAGCCGCACACGTTGGTATTTGTATTTGGAGCACGGTTTGGCAGCGCAGCCGCGGTTTGGCGCAGACAATAGCACCGGCTCCGAATGGTGAGCAGCTGTGTCATCGTGTACCACAATACCAATACCACCGTTGACAACCACATTTTCTAGTTCGGGCCGGTAGTAGGGCCGACACGACCGGAGGTACCTCTTGCTTACACGAGAACGGTGTAGTAACAATAACGACAGTTGTGCTGTCGCGTTTTGTGCGGTGTTTAAGTAGCCGGTGGAGGGTAGTTGATCTGTATAGACTATACGGATGTCTATGGGAATCGATTGTCATTAAAAGTGCTCTTACTGCTCGTTTGCCCCCTAAACCATAAAAAAAATTAACCAAGCTGTTGTTGTATTTGTCAATCCTCAGTTATATAATACTAGCTGCGCCCCGCGGTTTCATCCGCGTAAATTTCGATATCGTGGAAAATCATTCCATGGCATCCCATAGGAACATTTTTTCGGGATAAAAACTATCCTGTGTTAATCCAAGTTACCCTCTGTGTGTGTCAAAAACAAACAAACATACAAACTTTCGCATTTGTAATATTAATAAGATAACTAGCTGCCCGACAGACGTTGTCTAGTCATTATGGGAAAATGTGTTGTCATGGTAACGTGTAATAATGTGGCCGAATTGTCAATCCGTTACTTTACCCTACAATATTGTATATTCGAGATACCGACTGCCGGACTGACGGGCTGATTTGTGAATCCAAACCATTCTCAAATCCTTTTCAACATTGGTAAGAGGTAGTGCCACACTGCATACTTGCATGCAGTCGAATTGGGCCGGCACGACCGGGGAGGTACCTCTCGCTTACACGAGACTGGACTGAAGTGACTGCTGTGCTGTCGCGTTTCGTGCGGTGTGTAAGTAGCCGGTGGCCCATGGAGGTGGGAGGAGAAAGGAGGCAGCGCTGTATAGCCTCTATGCGGATGTTTGTGGGCGTCGGTAGTCATGAAAATGGCTCCGGCTGCTCGTTTGCCCTACTATATCATAAAAAAAAAAACACAAAAGTTTCGTCTAAATCGGTTCAGTCGTTTAGGAGTTTAGTGGCATACACACGCACACGCGATATTTCCTGTGGATCGATTTTATTTATAATATAAGAAGACAAACAAGCAATCGGGCAAGACTTACCTCACGGCTGTACCACGAGAGGTACCTCCAGCAACACCTCTGACATAACGTGCCACGTGAAATCAGTGTTTACACGAGGAAAGAGCTCGTAATTGGCTTGCGTGACAAGCATTATGCTCATTGTTTTTTGTGGCACTGTACAGTGACACCGCGGGCACGCGAGGCGCGCCAGCGCTGTTGCGTAATACACGACATACAATGCTATGTTTACACTGAGTCGCAGTGAGCAATGTGGGCAGAACTTGTTCTTGTATTAGACAAGGACGTTTAAAAAAAATTAACGTCCTTGGGAATTAATATTACAGATAGCGCTAAGGGCTACACGTCAATTTAGGATTAACTACGAAATTAAATACGGAATTTTGTCTGTATGTTTTCTCTTTAACATGAGAAATACTGAAAGGATTCGGTTAAAATTTGGTACAGATAAAATATAAAACCCTTTACCCAGAAAATTAAGAATTTTCTAGGCATATTTTGACGGGCGATCCCGACACAGATTATCTTCTACTTCATCAGTATAAAACTACAAAAACAGATTGTATCGCATATAATACTGACACACTTCATAATTCCGAAGTTTCTGTTACTTTACACATTCCAATTTTTCTACTAATATCCAGGGGACAAAACCATGAACAATTAAAGTGCTAACGAAGAATGGCGAGACAATAAAAATAATCTGCGGCTTAATATCTTACGCCGCACGCCACTTTTGACTTGCGCTATGATCTGTACCGTAAGTATTTATGTTAGAACTAGCTGCGCCCCGCGGTTTCACCCACGTAAATTTCGATCCCGTGGAAAATCGAAAATCATCCTATGGCATCCCATAGCAACATTGTTTCAGGATAAAAACTATCCTGTATTAATACAAGTTACTCTCTATGTGTGTACCAAATTTCATGAAAATCGGTTCAGTAGTTTTTGCGTGAAGGAGTAACAAACAAACAAACAGACAAATTTTCGCATTTATAATATTAATAGGATACAACAGAAATGTGTTTATTTTATTTTTATAAAATTAAGAAATGATATATATATCATTTCTTAATTTAAGATTTTTATTATACAGCCTCAACTTCTGGTATCTCCTGCGCGGCGTACCTAACCACTAATGTTAACACTGCGCCAAGCGGCCATCAATCTGGAAGGTTCCTCGCTGTAGTGAATCTCAGACTCCTCTAAAACTTTGACGAGAAATCGCATAGAATGCTCGCGGTGTGTGTAACACGCCTTACCGCACGAAAGTAAAATCGATGGGCGGTAAGCGTTAGCAACAAAGTTTGCTCACATTATGTACATTTGATATTGTAATTAACATTTAGATCCTCATACATTTTAATCATGCACGCTACACCGCATTGCGACCGCAAGAGCGCGCTTTGTGTGGCATTCTGCGGTTTTATAAAACGTCTAAGAAGCAGTGGCGCCGCAACCAAATATGTAAAGACCCTAACAATTTCACATTATACGAGTAGTAAAGTTGGTTATGGAAATAAATTCCTCTATTTACCAACTTTACTTGGGTAAATCCTGCCAATATTATAAATGGGAAAGTTTGTACATATCGTTATTTGTTACTGATCCACGAAGAAAAAAGTATTTAAATTTGGCTGAAATTTGACATTGATATAAATTATTGTGTATTTTTTTTTGCGAAACAATAACAAGCATAGAACTTTGGTACATAATACATAAGCAGACCTACTACAAGCTTTCGCCATAACATTAACCGTGCCTCGCGGCAAAATTCATCCCATGGGAACCTTTATAGGTTCAGAACATTTTTATGTACTTTTTAATGGTATAAGAAAGCACACGGACAAACGATCAGTTGGAGCCAATTTCATGACTACCGACGCCCAAAGACATCCGCATATCCGCAGATGCGTTGTACTCTTTCCTCCTCCATCCATGGGCCACCGGCTACTCACAGATCGCACGGAACACGACAGCACAGCTGTCACTTTACATCGGTGTCGTGTAAGCGAGAGGTACCTCCCCGGTCGTGCCGGCGCGGCGTTTCGGCAGCATGCATGCATGAAGCATGGAACTACCTAAAATGTTATCCTAGACTAATCATTATCTGCGCCAAATATCAACACCATTCAGCAATTGTTGTGTTGAAAGAGAACAAATATACATACAGACCTCCCATTAATACTATTAGTGGGATTAAAGATATCGGGCACGATATTGCGAATTCCGCAGACGACTCGGTGCAGCCGCACTCCATACAATCCGGGATACAGCGGCCGATACCACAACGATCTGCTTCCAAATGATATACTATATCTATTTACAACTCTACAAACCGCTCTTTGGAGTTTACCTTAAGAAACGGTAGTAATATTCAGGATAAGAGAAAGTGAGGAATAAAAATGTGTGAAACAGTGACGTTGATTCGCTTACGTCTCTTCTCTGTAAAGGTAATGCTATGATGCAATGCAACTGAATTGAGTTGTGAGTTTCCGTTGGTAGTCAAATAGGAAGTGGGAGACGGAGGGAGAGGAGCACAAAACAATTTATTTGTTTCCTTTCCTCCTGAGAAACTACATGTCACTTTCCTCGTTTTCTCGGGGTACATTTTTAGGGATCCGTATCTCAAAGAGAAAAAACGGAAGCCTTATAGGATCGCTTTGTTGTCTGTCTGTCTGTCTGTACGTCTGTCAAGACCTTTTTCTCTGCAACGCGTGAAGGGATTAAGCTGAATTTTTTGTCAAATACGGAGGTCAGTTACGTCTTGATGCCTTAAAAAAACCACACTTCAAAGTTAACGCAATAAAAAGTTATAGCTGCACAAATTTTGTATGAAATGGTACTTTGTCGAAAACCTATAAGGTACTTCCCGTTGAGCTAGAATTTGGCAAGAAGTAAGACCTTTCAGTATACATATAGGAATAAATACTAAAAATTGGTAAATACAATTTATATCACTGGAAAAATCATTACCAACTTATGCATGTAGTTCGTTTCATACTAAATGTATGCAAGCACCCGCATATATAAGTTTGTCAACTTGTCGCTGGGAAGTGAAATTTTCTCAACGTCTCGACTCGCACTTGGCCTGGTTTTTTTAAGTTAGTAGAGGACAAACGAACAACCGGAGTATTTTGATGAGCGCCTCCTTTCCTCCTCCTATGAGAGCCAACTCACAGGCCGCACTAAACGCGACAGCATAGCTGTTACTTCCAGGCCGTGCCTATGATAGCTACGGTCTTGAAGTAACAGTTATGCTATCGTATGTGAGTAATAGGTAAAATTACATAACTTATTGTCTTTTCGTACCCTCTCCTGCATCATTTCAGGAGTAAACCCTACATGTAAAACTGAGCATGTACATAATGCAATTGTTATTTGATTCGCGAATGTGACTAATAAATCGCCAATTGTCTGGTCGTCAATGTGTCAACAGCAATATTGATTTTATCACCAGCCAGATGATCAGTGAACCCGATGGAATGTGGTTCGAAAACAAAGGCTTCTATAACCATGATTGTGAATAATGTTATTACAGTTAAAACTGTATAATAATAATAAAGTTTCACTCACAGTTTCACAAGTTCTCATTAAAGTTTTAGTTAGCCCATTAGGAGTTTAAGTGGTAAATAAATACTAAAGTAAAGCATTTATGTGGTAGTTGATTATTGACTATAAATTAAAATAGAACCGTTAGATGCAATGGAATTATATCGATCTATGGAGCATTACCAGGCGTACATCACTCACTCGAGGTCACGCGTTTTATACCTACGGCTCGGGCTATCTTCGAAGATATCTGCGACACAGGGCCGTCGCACGCTCGCGCGTTCACATATTGTGCACTGTACGATTTTCGCGTTTAGTAAAAATAGCCGAAACCAACTAACAATCGTGAAGTGCATGAGTGTAAAAGTAAAAAAAATCTACCTACCTATTTATTATTAGGTATATTACTCGCGCGGTTAAAGAATGGGATTATAAATGGCGGAACCTCTATTCACCTCTTGCTCACACACTGTAGCCATCTATACTCACACCCACCGGTACCACAAAAAATATATTAATACGATCGATTTTTTTTTTGTAATTTTCAATTTTTTAAAGGAGAATGCCCATTAATGTATGGAGCGCTGTCCAGAATTGCATCAAAATGAAACTTCTTCTTAACGATGTATATTAAATCAGTTACAGCCATCAATAACTATTTTTCAGATCAGCACCCGGGTTTAAAAGTTATTTAACGAAATGTAACAAAACCTCAAAATCGACATAACATTGACAGGTTAAGAAAAGTTGTTTGATAAACGGTTTTAACTCATAGTAGAAACTTATAATAAAAATTCTAATAGCATATTCCATTTAAAGTTAAATGTTACTACATTTAACTTTAAATAATAAAAATCAAAAATAGCCAAAGTATATTGCGAAAATGTAGTTTATAAAGGTAAATGCGTTATTATTCTAAGGGTAAAAGATAAAATATATATTCAAATGAATGGCAACATAAATAGACACAGTGGGATATAAAATACAAATATCTCCGAGAGATTGTTTTGTTTGATCTACCTACATAGTTAGGTAGACACAAATAAAATGTTTCATCATAATTTATAGAATACGACTTGGGAGGTACCTCTCGTTTACACGAGACCGGCTTAGTGACAGCTGTGCTGTCTCGTTTCGTATGATGTGAAAGTAGCCGGTGGCCCATGGGGGTTGGAGGAGAAAGGAGTCGGTAGTCATGAAAATGGCTACAACTGCTCGTTTGCCCCCCTATACCATAAAAAAAAAAACACACTCAATTAAAAAATCTTCTAAATATGGCGCTGAAGCATTCACGTTATTAAAGCGAGCCCAACTTAAAAAGCACACCACCGTCATGATGTGTGAGCAACAGCCAACAGAACAATTGATACACCGGTCCCGCCAGTCGAATGTTCTTATCTGCGACACCTCACTCATTGTATTTGCCATTTGGACAAAACTTATATAATAAATAACTTTTTTATATATACAAAACACACGAAACTAAATAAAAATAAAACGTACTGTCGTATTGCACTTTACATGAAAAATCGTCATGTCGTTACTGTAAAGCACGTACAAAGAATAACTCGCTCTTCAGATAAAAAATATAAATAAGTTTATTTAC